>OX243823.1:33357888-33630388 GCA_945859605.1 Lumbricus rubellus | reverse complement strand
AATATATACATTGTTCCACAACATCTTCAATCCAAATGGGGGGGGGCCACGATACATGGGCATTCCTAAATGGGGGGGGGGCTATGGCCGGATAAGCCCCCCTGGATCCGCCCCTGCTCTAGAGTGTACATGCATAATGTCTATTGCCACCATTTAGCGCGTAAGTCTACTTTAGAAGTTTAGAGTATACATTGCGCCTATAATAGGTGTGATGTAGCTTACAGTAACTGTAGAGCAAGGCTGTAGCCAGGATTTTGTTTCGGGAGGTGTTTACCCATACCGCGAGCAAGTCGACATGCAACCGAATCATGCTGACTAATGGGTTTGGAGATTGGAGAAGCGTCGTGAGCTTCCATAGTGGTGTTTGTTCTAATCTACTGTAAAAATATCACCTATATAAAATAAGAATCTTATTAGTTCTTACATCGTGTGCTAGTAAACGCAGTATTTTATATTTCATTATATTATCATTTGGGGAAGAGTGTGTTCAAACACATTAGATAATTTATGATAATGATTAATTCTAGGTAATATTTAAGCTAGACAATTTAATTGGCGAGTGTTTAGCTAGTGTGTGTGTGGCAAATAATTATAAAACATGAGATACATAAAAATCAAGGCCTGCAGCCAAACGCAGTAAAGTGATTTCAAGGTTACCATGCCAACCAAAGGAAAGGGCGCTATTTAGATAACTTTTGCTTAGAGTAGCCTACCCATACCTGCCACATCGCGCTGAGTTAGTTGTTCCTTTGAAGGCATAGTCGCATACCATAGCGATGTAGGCTATCTCCGTGCTGTTTCGGTGTTTAGGTCATCCGTTTGGAACAGAAAATCATTTTTGGCCACATTATAATTGCAGGTTCAATCTGAATGTAGGTTAGAAGTCTTTGCAAGCTTCTGAATTATGGTACCTGCATTCTTAATAAATAAATGTTTTCTTTTCGAAGGGATTCATCATCGTTGGTGGCATAACAAACGTCTTTAAATTGGCTGGACAAGAAGGTCGACTCGAGTTAGCCAAGTAAATTTAATACAATCTATTTCATTATCTCCTTTTCACTATCTTTATAGATAATGTAAAAGATCTAAGCATCGGTATCATTGTGTTTGTCAGTACCATTATCTCTGTAGTAACAATCATTGTTATTATTATTATTAGCACCGCACCTGGAACGATCTGCCTTCTGAATGCCGTACTATTACGATTCATTGACCATCACTACCAATCACCAACTATCACCTTCGTCAGACTCCTCATCAATATCATCATCGTCATCATTATTTTTCTCTAATCTACTGACGTATGACGCTGCGATCAATGATCATACTGTGAAAGGCATTGATCGATGGCTAGGCCTACTGTACATGTAGAGTGAAATAGCATTCAAAAGAGAATGGAATCTGCTGTAAAAATGATGGTCGATAAATATCAACTTGATCATCGTCACCTTTTGTTGTCATTATCATCACAATCGTAGTTATCACATTAATCACAATCGACGCTGCTGTTTTCTCACTTAAACAACAGGACTAACAGACTAATAGACTAATAGACTAATAGACTAATAGACTAATAGACTAATAGACTAATAGACTAATAAACTAATAGACTAATAGACTAATAGACTAATAAACTAATAGACTAATAAACTAATAGACTAATAGACTAATAGACTAATAGACTAATAAACTAATAGACTAATAGACTAATAGACTAATAAACTAATAGACTAATAGACTAATAGACTAATAAACTAATAGACTAATAGACTAATAGACTAATAAACTAATAGACTAATAGACTACGCCGTGTATTTAAAGAATTATTAGACTATGGCTGATTGAAAGACTGTTGTTGGTGTTAAACACCGTTGGCAGTTTCAGCTTCGATCCTCGCGAGCGTCACACCGTCTGGAGTCTGACCATTGGATCCGGATTAGCATGGTTCAGTGTCTACGGTCTTTCTCAGTCGTCTGTTCAGAGGTACTCCGCAGTCAGCAAACTATCGAAGGCAAGGGCGTAAGTCTAGTCGAACCGATTCTTCTTCTTCTTTCTCTTCAGGCTAGAATTATTCCCTCTGGCGAGGGGTCAGCCACTCGGATCCTTATCCACTTGTCTCTGCTTCCAGTGTCGAACCGATTAGCCTAGGCCTACATCTATCTTATCAATGTATTAGTCAGTGCTTAAAGTGTAGGAAAAAGATGTGCATGGACACTCCTTACCCTTTCCATGGATGCTGAGCGGGCCAAATAAGTGGCAGGACGTAAATGCCTACATTCGTACAGTATATTATATCTATATCCAGCATATATTCTATTCTCCGGCAAGTTCTTCACTCACAGTTTGTTCGTGCACTTGTTACAGCACCCCTTCAAGCTCACTACTCAGAGGCGCTCCAGAATACAGCGCGGACACTGTATCTTAGTTTCACGCCGAAACGCTGAGCAATTGCGAGTGAAGGACTTGTCCAAGGTCCCTACGCGGCGCCTTGGGGTGGATTCGAACCTGCAACCATTCGGCTGCAAGGGTTAGGGTTTGGGTTAGGGTTGCAAGGCGAAGAACATATCCAGCAGGCCTACACCACCGCGCCCCTGAGCCAGGTCAGTTGTTCAATGTCAGCGATGTTTTGTCGTATGATCATGCATGGTGTACATTGTACAACTCAGACTTCTGAACTTTGGCATATGAAGGCGATAATATCGAGGGCTTAGAAGCAAAGGTGCACATCTCCGGTTTTCAGCATTAAGAGATATTCGATTTTGAAAGTTTACGTGTCTTGCATAATTCGAAAATTGGTAGCAACAGAATTGTAAACCCAATTTAAATAACTGTAGACATTGCTCTACAACCTCAAACCAAAATTGTAGCTTTGCCATTAGAAATTAATTCACCAAAAATGTTTTTATAACAGAAACTGTTGAAAAGTTGCAAGATGTGCACCTTTGCCTGTAAGGGAAAGAAGATGTGAACTTTTGCCTGTCGTGATCATGCGCCTTTGCCTGTATAAACAAGGAGATGTGAACTTTTGCCTGTCGTGATCATGCGCCTTTGCCTGTATAAGCAAGGAGATGTGAACTTTTGCCTGTCAAGATAATGCACATTTGCCTGCACAAGGAAGGAGTTGTGAACTTTTGCTGTGAAAATTATGCGCATTTGACAGAACAAAACAAGTAGCCTAATAATAATTGTGAACATTTACCTTAAAGTCCATGTTGTATTAAATGCATTTATGGTAAACTGGCAAGTAAGTTCTCTAATGGGAAAGAAACTGTAAAATATGAACACTAATTAATTGATAATTGATAAAATGACAATAATAATAATGATAAGTGAAATATATAGGTGATACCATAGGTCAAAGTAATAAATTAAATAATGCCAAACTTTAAAATAACTATTTTTCAGAAAAAAACTTAGTTTTATAAGCTGCATGCTTGCATATTACCACAGCTAAGGTTAATTTTAACGTTATGCATTTTATGTCCTTAATTATAAAGGTGCTATATGTTATAGAATAAGGGAGCATTAGGCAACTTGTTAGGCCCTAATTTTAAACAAGATCTGAGCCTATGAAAGGTTCTCAGTGTATCAAGGTCTGCATTGGATGAAGGACCATAGATCTATCATGTCCAAGACTTGAGCCTATGAAAGGTTTACAGTGATATCAAGTACGTACTGCATTGGATGAAGGATCATCTACTATGTCCAATACTAGAGCTGATGAAAGGTTCGCTATGCATGGATGAAGGATTGTAAGCGATGTCTGAGACTGGACGAGGTTTTCTTTCATTTAGAATCTTACGAAGGATTTCTCTTACGCTGTTTCTTTTATTTTATTTGCTGCAGTCTGACAAAATAATAATCTGGGAATAACTTACAAATTTCGACCTACTTCATCAACTTCAACAAACTGTCTATCATTAAGGGTTCATTTTGGTTATGTAAATTAGTAGGTCTCTTCTAAATCCAAATAGGTCCATTTCGTATTTTATCATCTTTTAGGCATTTATAGTAGAATAAATGACCCTTTGCATTATTGGTTCTTTAAAAGTCTAATCTCTAAAACGTACTGGATAGAACCCTTTCCCCGAGAGTCGATCAGCCATTATTTGAAAATAGACAATGTGATAGCTTTCCAAATACATTAAAATAGGCCACCGAGATAGCCTCATATCTAGAATAATATAATTATTATCTTAAAAGTAGGAACATTTTATGCCCACTGGCTGTTTAACCAGATGAAATCATTTTAGGTATTTTTAAACACTGAAAATACTAGCAAAAATACTAGCAAGATTATACATGATGTGTATGCTATCACACAGAAGTACATAATGTGCACATGTGAACCTCTGTCTGACCTTAGGTAAGCCTATACGGTGACACAGTTAATTACTGCAGAAATTCATATTATCTTCGGTCATGTAAATCTAGTTGAATTTACGATTTAAAACAAGTAAGGCATTTACATTCAATAGTCAACTTGCACATAAAATGCAGTTATGAAGTTGTGCTGTTAACGTACTAGTGAATCAATAACTTTTGACATACAGGCAAAAGTTCACATAGACAGAGATACGCACTTCTGCCTGTTAAGGATGTCATCGGGCAACAATGGCGGTGCTGCGCGTAGTAGCCTATGGCTAGTACACAACTTAGATGTGCACTTTTGCCTGTCGAAAATTAGATAGTCCAGAAGATGCGAAATATTTAAACGTGATTTACGACATAATGCTTGGCGTTGATTATTAAGCGCTTTTACCAGATGAAAGAGCTTAAAATTCTGAAAATTTTGATACCAAATACTCATTTTCGATAAAAATGGTACTTATGCACCTTTGCTTCTCAGCCCTCGATATGAAAATGTCGTTGTATGCTATTTACTATCCGACTATAATTCTCGTTCTGTTGAGAATAATTAATTGATCATCGTCTCCTGTAGGATGATTCTGCTCAACATGCTTCCTCTCATTACTATGACGTCAGTGGCTTGCATCATTGGTCTGGTCGTCTTAGCTTACTATGCCAGTGTCCAATGCGATCCTCTGGCCAACAAAGAAATCGCAAATGCCAACCAGGTCAGACCAGATCAATCGATCGATCATTCTATCAATCAGTCAATCAGACAATCAATCAATCAATCAATCAATCAATCAGTGAGTGAGTGAGTGAGTGAGTGAGTGAGTGAGTGAGTGAGTCAGTCAGTCAGTCAGTCAGTCAGTCAGTCAGTCAGTCAGTCAGTCAGTCAGTCAGTCAGTCAGTCAGTCAGTCAGTCAGTCAGTCAATCTCTTGGGCATATGGTTTATACAGCTATATTGTATTGTAATTGTATTCTGTATTTCTGGGCATGGCTTGCTAAACAATAATGAGGTTACGGAATTTACCCTACTCTCCACCACTCTCTAATGCACACGCAATTCTCATTCGAGTCGCACTACATTTATTAGCCTACACGTTATCAATTTAATACCACGATTCTGGGTGATCTGTAGTCATGATTTCTCTACTATTATAGGCCTACCCGTATATTACTTTACGATGCGTTATTGTGTCGAATAAGCTTACGTTACAGTAGGCTACATTAAAATTGAGAATGTTTTAATTATTGGAACAGTTGTTACCTTACTTCGTTGTTACAATATTCGCCGACTCTCCTGGATTCGCCGGACTTTTTCTGTCTGCACTTTATGGAGGAGCGTTGAGGTAAATATAATTAATATAATTGAATCTAATTAATAAAATTATTCTCTAATCGATCATTACGGTACAAAATATATTGTTACATCCTCTCTCAAATTAGCCTTCGCTTTTCTAGCATTAGCATACTGCTTCCCTGTTCTTACGTTTTCTTTTGTAATCTTCTGCTTGCCCTACCGATAGTTAACCTTTTATGTGTTACTAGCTATCTGCCCGGGCTCTTCTGTTCATCACCACCCTAAATTAGAGTGCCTTCTATTCCAGAATTCCCACTTTATTCGGTCCAATCCACCGCCTTAGAATCTTCTAATCCCCAACGAAAATCCTTTAGCTGCAGCTCTGTGGGTGAAGGATCTAACCCGATCAGGATCAGCTCATTGGACATGAATAAAGTTGAGGTCAGAGTGTGACTGCAGTAGAAAAACATGTAGGCCTAGTTTAATTAAATTGACATTTATTTACGTTTTACTTCCTCCTTTTATCTCTTGGAACGGGACTCGGATCTTCCGTTGACCATTTCTGGACAACCCTTTCGACTTGACGCAGCACCGATGCATGCTCAGCGCTTTGCTCTACAGCAGAGCTGTATTAATAATAATAATTACATGTAATAAAGCTAATTATTGTCGTGTGCGGTTACAGAGTTCTGTTCACCCATTGTATGTTCTTGTATTTTGTATTTTATCCAATGTTTTAAGTTCGCTATCGTCTTGGCTGAGTGGAGCAGCCGCGAACTGTTGGGAAGATATTCTCAAATGGAAACTAAGTTACTTACCAGAATCAAAGAAGGCTTTAATCAACAGGTTCTTAGGTTAGTAAACCATCCTTCCGGTTAACAGCTGCGCTTTAACTGTTAAATATACTTCCTACTCTTTCATATTATTTACTGCAATTTCACGATTATTAAATATACTTCCTACTCTTTCATATTATTTACTGCAATTTCACGATTGCCAATGCGAGTCTTCGTATACTGCAGTCCCATGGTTAGAAAGAATTGTTTGTATGTGCACTTGTTATAGCGCCCCTTCAAGCTCTCTACTCAGAGGCCATCCCGAATGCAGAGCGGACACTGCGTCGGAGTTTCCCGCCGAAGCGCTGAGCAATTGCGAGTGAAGGACTTGCCCAATGTCACTACGCTGCGACTTGAGGTGGATTCGAACCTCAAACCTTCCGGCTCCAAGGCAATGACTCCACCACTACACCACCGCGCCCCAATTGTGCTGGTCGAATAATTTGTCCTTACAGTTAATATTGTATTGTATTGTTATTGTGTCTATAAGTTTATAAAGTGCATTTCACAAATTCACATTGCATGATGTGGATGACGATAATGATGATCCTCATACTGTATGTCTACATAATATATCAAGATACTCCATCTTAAACGAATTGAAGAGTATAATAATCATCCGTTTGTGTTTTCAGTTGTCCTATTTGGAACCATTTCCATTGGCGTGGCATTCTTCTCCGCATCTGTTCCGGGTCCCGTCACACAAGTAACCTTCTTCTCATCTTATGATGCTGTGTAGGCTATACTAAAGCTGCTCATGTGTTCATAATGATGTTTGCATGAGAACATTCGTATCGCACCTTGTAAGTAAATAACTCACAAGGGTGCTCTAAACAAGTGTAGGCCCATCAAAGTCGCGGTTGATTCGACCCTCGAACCTTCCGGCTCCAAGGCAACAACGCCACCACTACACCACCGTGCCCCACGGTGTAGTGGTGGTTGATGTAATTCTAATTAATTAATTAATTACTCTAACTGCCATGCATTTCAGTTCTGCTATAATTCTTTTGATGTTTTTAAAGAAAGTGAATCAGACAATGATTCAGGATAATCATTTAGGTCTTAACCTTCCCCTCTCCCTCACCCTCTCGGCTCTACGCGCCACGGCGATCGGCCTTCGGCCGCTCGTCCACTACCCTCCCATTTGCCCCCCCCCCATTTAAACCTTCTGGATCCGCCACTGCCTGGAAAGAACACATATACAATATCTTAACAAGAATAGCCAAAATCCTAGGCATTGTATCTCGCATATCCAGAATCCTCTCACCACAGATCAGAACTTCACTCTACTATTATAGCCTACACTCATACATCCATACTTATCTTACTGCAATATAGTATGGGCCTCTGCTAGCGGGACCTTCGGACCCTTTTGGGTCTCCTGGGAGCGCTCCTGACAGATTTTTGCTGAGAGAAGAGTTTTATAAAATTTTGGTCACTATTATAGAATGCTCTTGAATACAAAGCACAGGTTGCCGTTGTGAAATTGTTCAACCCAAAACAGTCATGTGCTCAACATTGAGTCAGAACGGAAGAAGGAAGTATTTAGATCTTTTCAGAGCGACTTGAACTTGAACTTGAACTTGTTTATTGATCCCAAGAATATCAAACATACAATTATGCATTCATAAAAGTACACAAAGTGATTAATTACAGTTAACAATTGCGATGGTAAAGCTTAGTGTACAATCATTACTGTGAAATGTAGGGAGCAATAGGCTACCCGAAGGGAGTGATCCCGCTACTGGGGCCTATTTACCAAGGAAAAAATTCTGTATTATAATATGATAAATGATCATAGATCAGGAAACAGGTGTTCAACCCTAAATGGCGTTTCTGATTAATAGCAGGGTCCCGAGTCCACATATTATGCAATAATGCAACTCTAGTTCTACACTTCCATCGGCGGTACAGCGTTTACACCAAGAAAAATGGATCATACAGAAAAATACTAAACAGAAACTATAACGTTGATTACAAAATGCTAAGTTATTAAATTGTTCGTTAAAATGTGAACGACATTGAAACAACAGAAACAACAGACTATGGTCTACCACAGTCGCTATAATACTTGAAAGATGAATCTAAATGTTAGCCTATAGGCTAGGCCTACAGATTCGTCGACCAAGAACTATATTTTACCTACATGTATTTCATACATTAAAAGGAAAAACTAACAGCGAATTAGGTCTAATAGCTCTAAAAAAAGGTCGAAAAATGTTGAAACGCCTTCAGATAACATGTCCGTCCATCTATGTAAATAAATCTACGCATAGGCCTATAGCCGAACCTATATAGAAATCTAGTCTCTACTGCATGGTGGACGTGATTTCAAGGCATATGCAAGTTCGGTGCATGCATGGGTGAAGATCTAGATGGATGAATTCGGATCGGATACAGGTGGATTGGACGGATTCACTTGCATGGAGGCCAGTGGAACCACTTCTTCATCGCGTTCCGAAGCTGGAAGCTGTCGACGACAACAACAGCAGAAACGGAATCCATCGCGCAAACCCTTCAGAATGACGAAGCAGAAGATAGGTTGCAGAGCGAGTGACATTCCAATTTCCACTTCAACTAGCATAGTCACAAAACGTCCAGCTCCAAATTGAAGGAGGGCCCAGCAGCACTGCGAGAAGAGAGTTGTAGACGACAGAGTGACAGCCATGACTCGCATCTGGTCATCAGAAACCGATTTCTGCTCAACCTCTGCCGATCCGATGACGATACCTTCCCTGTTTTTACAGAGCATGCAAAACAGGAGAGGCACGTAGAAGAGGAACGGTATGGCAAACATTAAAATAGTTTCCGCCAGTAGAGCGTTTTTCGCAGCTTGTGGCCGAGCCGGATAACAATCTCCTCCAGGATAAATCTCGTAAATGGCCAGATTCGGTATACCGAGCACAATCAAAACGCCGAATATAACACCAACGATGATCTTAGTTGCAAACGGCGTACAGTACTTGGCCGCAAACATTGGACATCCACAGCTTGTCCTACGTGTCAGATGTTCACGAAGGTAAACATTAAACTGTAGAGCCACAGACAGCCAACCGGACGCAAAGAAGATAGTCGTAAAGAAGTGCCAAACCTTGCACATGAAATTCGAAGTATTCGGTGGAAAGTAATCTTCATAGCTAGGCCTGAAGACGGTTATAAACCGAAACGAACTTGTATAATAGAACAGCAGAATTCCGACGTTGGCACAGAAATTAGCAGCCAGATAAACGTATCCTTCGTGTTTCAACCACAGACGACTTCTCACGAGAACAGCAAAAGCCAGGATGTTCGTAAAAACGCCACCCAAAATCACCGCCACACAACAGAAAATGACGGCATAATAAATTAACATCCAATAATTAACCTTGCCAACCTCGGCATCGAGCCCGGCCGTTGTGCTATCAGGCATCGACAGAATTATCTTCGTTGTATAGCCTACTGTTGGCGTTAGCCTATTCCTCCCGTACATAGTAACTGGTTTAATACAAAATACTGCGTGAAGTAAAACAAGTCTTGCGCAAACGGATATAGCTTTCCAACGATGTCTAGCGTTTGCCGTTCAGTTTAACTCGTTCCCACCGGATGGGGTCACCCGTGACCCCATTAACAGGATAGGTATCAAAACAATTCCGGCTGCAAAGGGTTAAGATATTCCATGGAAGCAGTCTATATTATAGGCCTGCGCAGACAGAAGCAACGTGTATGCGTGCAGCTCACGCAGGGCTGTGCATGCAACACAGAGTCCTAGTCAGGCCAATCGATATCTATATATCTACAGGCCCATTGGCGCCCGCAGGATTTTGTGCAGTGGGGAGTCATGAGTCATGGTCAAGAGAGTTAATAGGCCTACACTGAATAAATGTAATTAAACACTAAGCAACTCCCACAACAATACATGTTGTATTAATATAACTTCCACTATTAATTTTATAAGTCTTGCAGCAAGACGAAATAACCTTTTGTATGTGCACTTGTTATAGCACCCCTTCAATCTTCCACTCAGAGGCGCCCCCGAATGCAGAGCGGACACTGCATCGGAGTTTCACGCCGAGGCGCTGAGCAATTGTGGGTGAAGGACTTGCCAAAGGTCCCTACGCGGTGGCTTGAGGGTGGATTCGAACCTCGAACCTTCCGGCTCCAAGGCAACGACGCCACCACTACACCACCCTCCCACTTTTGACAGTTTCCGACACTATGATTTATGGCATATAATTTTATTACTCATGTATTCTTGCATATAATATTATTCATGGTGAAAAGCTACAACATTAACAGCAGATAACCAGGGACGTCATCATCTCCTATATTTCAGGATGCAAAAAAATTTCAGAGGGGAGAAACGTAGCTAGGCCTATATCTTGTTAAGTTTTGCTTTTGGTCTACATGTCACATGTGCAAAGAAGTGTCGTTCAATGATCATCCGACATGTTTTCTTCTTGTTCTTAGTCTATGTTTAAACTATAGTCTTAACTGTTTACTGTTTCCTGCATAATTATAATAATTGTATTATACATTTAAAACAGGTTATGATGGCAATGCTCAATTCAGCGTCCGGTCCACTTATGGCGCTTTTCATACTCGGTGGAATCTCCAGACACGCCAACTGGAAGGTTCATATTATGTTCATCAGCCTTGATGACGACGACGACGACGACGATGACGATGACGATGACGATGACGATGACGATGACGACGACGATGACGATGATGATGATGATGATGATGATGATGATGATGATGATGATTATGATGAATCATTGATGATGATGATGATGATGATGATGATGATGATGATTATGATGATGATGATGATGATGATGATGATGATGATGATGATGATGATGATGATGATGATGATGATGACGACGGCGAGGGTGATGGTTATGGTGATGGTGATGTGCTGGTGATGATCATAACAAAAACAATGACAATGATATTAACAATGGCAGTAATTGTGACATTGACGATCATAGTAGGCCTAACTACTAATATACTTTTTAATCTGTTAGGCCTACTTACGCAGTTATGTTAAGTTAAGTTGCAGCAACAGATAACAAAATGTTTAACAGAAGACGATTTTAACTCTATGGCAGCCTGCAAGGCGTCAGTGGCGGATCCAGAACTCTTTCAGGGGGGGGGGCAAAAATCTTTGATCTTGGGACAGGGGAACAAATTTCGTCGTTGGTCGCCCAAAAAAGTTGATGGAAAAAGTATCCGCCAAAATGTTGATGACCTTTTTTTAGTCATCGGTCTTTGGCTGGGGGAAATATCCTCCCCTTGTCCTCGTCCTCGTTCTTCTTCTCCTCCTCCTCCTCCTCGTCCTACTCTTCGTCTTTGTCCATCTTTAGTCCTCCATCAAAAAACCAATGGGGGCACGTTCAATGCAATTTTCTTTATGGGGGGCAATATGCCATGACACCCCTATTCTTATTACTAATTTCAAACCTGATGGGGGGAGGCCACGTCCCATGGCAGTTTTAAATGGGGGCCATGGCCGGATTGGCCCCCTCCTGGGTCCGCCCCTGCAAGACGTCAATTGTCTTACTGCTCGTTTTACTAGCGCCATCTACATTGTAAGCTGAGTCAACCTGATGGTTTCAGTATAGGCACCGAAACCGCATGAATTGAACATAACTATGAGTGTTGTGAATTTTGCAGGGAATGCTTTTGGGAGGCATCGTCGGCATCATCTGTACTCTCTGGTTGTGTTTCGGATCGATGACGGTTCGATACAATTACCCTCTTCCTCCAGTATCCGTGGAAAAATGTTCAGCTGGAAACGATAGCATCAATCTCCTCCTTCCTTCGTCATCAACGAACGACACTGGCTTCCACGTCTTCGATGGAATGGAAGCCGAGAACAACTGGAACCAAACAACCGAGATTCCACCAAGAGCTAGACGTCACGCGGTATAACCATAACCATAACCATCAATTTTATTGCACCAAAAATAACAAAAGCATTTTTTGCGAAGTAGGCTACATTATACAAAACAGTAGGTTACAAACGGAAACCCAGAAGGGATTAGAAGTCCCACTGGTAGGGCTACCTATACACTCTTTCAGATGCAAGATGGCAGATAAACATTGAATAGTATTATTATAGAGAGTACTGAATTCTGTTACTATGATTGTATTTCTAATTGAAGTTATCGAACAATGAATTGTGTAGCAATGTATTACAGTATAGCCTAATTATATTAGATTGGTTCTGAGGTGATGGCAGAAGGTAAATCGGCAGGTGAAAGCATTTTCAAGTGAACGAAAGAGGTTGTTAAGAAGGCACAACGTATAGGACAGGGGAGCATAATTATTACGCTGAATGACGGTCAAGCAGAGTTTGTAGCTTTTGTGCAATTAAAAACCACTTCTGTGCAATTCAGAATAGTAGATTGGTAATTGTCATTTGATTGGAATTAGTTTAGGCCTGCCATGGAGGGTGGGAAGGGAAAGAAGGGGTTGTGCTGCTTAATCCTTAAAAGAAGCCCTACCCGAAGCTTCAGCCACCCGCTCTTATCACTACATGCTCACCACCAAACCTCGAAGACGAATTGTAATTTTCTTCTAGCACTGCAAACTCTGCTCCCTGCTTTGTTTAGCCGATGAAGGATTAGAAGAAGAGCAAGAACGTAGAACCATTATAGTCCATTGATGACCAAAAACATTGAACTAAACTAAAATAGATGATAATTAGTTAAGTAGCGAACACAAGAGCTCTATAAACCCACAACCCATAATAGATATGTATCATCAACTGCAGAGCATGACATCATAGACTAATGCTATACATTGCGCAACACAAGTTCATAAAGATTAACGACTATGTGATTATTATTCATCAGACTCAACTCCGAGGTCTGGAGAACTTCTACGCAATGTCCTACATGTGGTTCCTACCATTCGGAGCAATCGTGACTGGAGTCATAGGCATAATACATTGCGCAACATGATTATGTTCATAACGATTAACGACTATGTAATGATTATTGTTCAGACTCATCTCCGAGGTCTGGAGAACTTCTACGCCATGTCCTACATGTGGTTCCTACCGTTCGGAGCAATCGTGACTGGAGCTATCGGTATGATAGCATCCCTCATTATGAGCAAGTACAATTTTACAATTTCAATAAAATGTTCGTGTTACTGGTAGGCTATTGCTTATTTCGGAATGAATTCAATCACTTCAGTCTTGCATACAATGAAATGCACGTGCGTTTTTCAGATGGAAATAGGGAATACTCACTTACTCACTTACTTTTATTCTTACGTGACATGTAAGATATGGTAGAGAGCTAGCCATGTAACACCCATTGAGATGTTTACTATGCAGGGTCCGTAACTCAGAACTGCTCAGCGGCTATTAGGTGATTAATGATTATGCCTTTGCAACGTCTATTCTAATCTCATCAATGCTGCTAATACATTTTGTTGACCTATTAGTTGTGGCAACCTCGTTTCGAATTGGTGGCTTAGTCAACAAAATTCTGTTTAGGAAAAATACAATTGTTAGGTTCCAGAATTGTTTCCAGAGTCTTCAGATAGTGTAGCCTATTGTTCTTTTTGTTAATATCCTACTACCACTAACGATGATCTTTGTATCGTTGTTCAAACTGACAAACCGCAGTTTGATTGCAATTCACAGCTTGAACGGATGCTTGCCAGTCACTACGAGACACGAATTTTAATTTTGGCAGTCGTGCAGGTCGCTCATTATCATGTCCTATTACCCATTTTAAACACGCCATCTGCCGAATGGAAGGCCGAGTCCACCTTTGAGAGGGTGTAGCGGGGAGCGATGCCACGTCCTTGCGTTCTTCAGACCCGAGTGTAACCATTACCCTAACGGGCCTAACCCCTAATGAGGAATCGTAAAAATCACATACCTTGAGGCAGAAAAGCTTAATGGTGTCCCCTATCCTAGTAGTTATGATCTTGACGTGTCATGATGTCAACCCATTGTAAATACCAAACGGTGATAAAAAATATCTGCTTTGTTTGCAAATCAGGAGATAAGGAACTCGAGGCAGCGGTCGACGAACGTCTTCTCATGAGGTTCTACGGGTGTGCGTGGTCGGACGAGAACGAAACTAAGAACCACGTGATCGACGAGAATAACGCATCTGCAGCAGCTGTACCCATATTCATGACGGTATTTTTTGCTTAATTACTGACTAAGCGCTGCGATGCCAACTAGCTAGCCTAGTTAGCTACACCGGTAAGCGAGAGCGGCATTCGTCTGTTGGTTGCAACGGACTGCGGTTCAAGCCCCGGGCTGGGAGTTGACATTCAGAGATTTAGATATATCGGGCTAGCACGCGTGGGACGCAGGGGCGCAAGCTGCTGCGGAGCGATCTTGGGCAAGTTGCTTACCCATCATTGTCTGTGGGGGAAGGCAACGGGAAACCACCTCACTCATCTCATCCCCCAGGGGCGTAAAGCCAATGAACCTGCCTTCGGGCAGAGAATCACCACCACCGCCGCCGCCGCCGCCGCCGTCGCCGTCGCCGTCCTTGTCGTCGTCGTCGTCGTCGTCATCATCATCATCATCATCATCATCATCATCACCATCATCATAAGCTTAAACAACTATACAGTAGGCCTATGCATTCGCCTGCGCCTGTTCCATAGATCACTTCTCTGACATATTCTATAAGCACTTAAAAACTGTTTTGTTTGGCCGTAGGCCTACTGGAGTCGGGAGCGCCTTTGAGTAGTTTCCTTGAAGAAGTGCTATATAAAAAAAACACTTGAATGAATTCTGTAAGGAAACATGTCGGTTATCTAACGGTGACGATTTGAGACTTCGAGTGAGCTGATCGGACTCTTTTGGTGACCTTAATAGGTTATCTGCAAACAGTTGCCTCATATTTTTCTGCACCTCCCGATCTCTAACGCGTAATAAAGTGTAGGTGTAAACTTCAATCGTAATCGTAATCGTAAATTTGTATAGCGCCGCGTCAATATATAGAAACCATTCAGAGGCGCTCTCGACATAACAGCACAAAACCACAAACAATTAAAGAGAATGATTTTCAAACGCTTGTGGAAAGGGGCACAGAAAGACCAAGAAGTTCATTACGGTGACTGTTATGTAACTTATTCCAGAGAGATGGACTGATCATAGCGATCGAAGGTTTATGCAGCACTGTAGAAGTTCGAGCCATAGGGACAACCAGGTCAATTTACGTGACAAAGCGAAGGCATCAACGTCATGGAATAGATATAGTACTGGCGCACAAAGCTCCCTACGATCAAATCGGAGCTTGACCTGTAGAGCTATTACCCATGAACAAAAGATTCTTAAACTGTACGCCTTTTTGCATAGGCAACCAATAGCCTACATTTCCTCCCATCTATGATATATATATATAGGCCTATATTATAAGTATCCCGTATAATAGTACTGGCCTATAAGTACCTCTTAGGCTATTGACTTTTTATTTTTGTTTTTAGGCGTTGAAGGACTCTGAAGATGAATCTCGCAACCGCAAAGAAATGACGGTTTTAAACGAAAATGAAAAACGGTTTAAACTCAACGAAAATGAAACTGAAAATGGTTTGCTCGCTAATGACGTCCCAGAGAAAGAATCTCATCTGTAGAACACAGCTTAGTCTCACAACCGCTTCGTCCCATTACAGTCCAACGTGATAAATGACCGCAAATCTTCTGACAGTGACATTTTCCATGATTTTCGCTGCACAGTGCACAAGTCTGCATTTTAAACTGCGCAAATTCATTTACATTTTACAACATCATATTATTTGTATGTACAACTGTACCAGTAGTGTAGTCCTAAAAAATGAAGTGGGGGAACGCTCTTTATAATAATATTATTAGTAGTAGTAGTATTATTAGTATTCCATTATCCCTGAAAAAAAGTGGGGGAATGGCGATCCCCCGCATTCCCCCCGACTACACCACTGAACTGTACGCTAAAAAAGCCCTGCGTGTAGGCATGTAAAAATTATGCGTGCATGTGCGTGCGTATGTACCCTATAATATTATGCAGGCCTACGGTTGAGTGTAACTAAAGTCCTCATACAGCGCGTTTTAAGTGCTCCATAACACAAGAGCACTGTAGGCCTACGTAGGCCTATTATAGGCTACGCATACCAAACGAATATGAAAAATGCATTTTAAGTCAGCGTGCAGATGTCTAATTAGAAATCCATACTGCTCAAAATATTATACTATATATATTATGTAGCCTAAAGTGGGAGAACATTACTGAAGGCTTATATTAGTTCAGCATGTGTTTAACTAAGTTTAGGCCTACGTTCCCATTATGTCATTGTCCATACAGTAGAAGACCATGAAAAAACATAGCCTAGGAAATTAAAAAAGACAACTGCAAACCCTTAAGGCTTGAGCACAGTTCGGGAGAGGACTAGCGGTTTTCGCAGTGGAGTAAAATTGCAGAAATAATAATTATTATTGTAATTATCAACATTAACGTATACATCTACACATTGTACAACGAAAAGTAAATCTTAGTTTTTTAACCAGTATGCAACGCAACATGCGTTGACCCATTTTCTGCTACTCCTTATTATTCCCTTCATTGTTATTATAGGCAGCCGCGGCTTGTACATCTAGTGATGTACATTGTATAGTGAATGTAGCACATGTGTAATTTGGCCCAGACTCACAATATGGGCTACAGTATAATAGCGCTGCGGGCTGGATGGTGTGAGGCCAAATGATGCTCGAGCGAAAAGAGTTCCGGAATAACATGATTAGTTTCGTGACCAGAACGCGATTTCTTTCTAGAAATAAAAATGCCCTTAGAATTTTGTCTATTGAACAAAGTGGTGAAAAGACCGCATCAGGGCACAATACAGCAGTTAAGCAGAAAGGAAGATAAAAATGTTTTGCTTGTTGCAAAGCGTTAAGAACTTATAACCTGTAATAGTACCCGAGTCTCTCGACTCAGACAATACCTGCCTTTGTAACTGCTCAGTCCCTCTGATACTCTTGCTCTGACCGGACTCTGACCCTCCCCTTTGGACTACTACTACTACGGAGGCTACGGGCAACTCTTTTGACTCAACGCAACGCTCGTGAATAAGTTAGTGCCCTGCGCATGGCTTTCGAATGACGCTTTCGAAGTCTGAAGACTGCAATAGTTATGTGCTTCGATAAACCCTGAACTTTCTTTTCTCCTTAGTTGGTAAATCAAATTCGTAGACGGTAATACGGTATATGCAATTGTCTTTCTATGTTCCGTTAAAAGTGAATAGGGTCTATAAGAGTTGGAACTGTTTTCTTCTCAACCAATTTGCAACCACACCAGGTAAGCGACACGCGCGCGGTAGAGGCTATAAAACTGGGCAGGCTCTTGAGATAACCTATTTGCGGTGCATCTATGACCGGCCAAGCTGAGTCGACTTGATCGCCGTAAACAAGACTTGCCGTCGGAATATTCGGGTAAATACAGAACACTCTTCGGTTTGTACACGACTTGAATTTGCAAGTTGCTGATGTATGTGGACTAATTCTAAGAAATTGTAGTTGTGATGTGACATTTGTAAAGCTGCATTGAAGAAATAAACAGCGTCGATGTTTCTTTCATGTGATCTCAAGCGGTCTGTTAACTCCAGTTGGAATCGGAGCCAAAGTTTATAGGGCCTACTCCTTTAGAAGCGAAACATAGGCTATGGCTCAGTCTAATATAAACGGGAGCCGGACATTTACCCCCCCCCGGACATATTCCCCCCGGACATATTCCCCCCGGGACAATTACCCCCCCGGACGTTTTCCCCCCGTTTTTGACTACGACATTTACCTCCCGGACAATTTCCCCCCTCTGTACATATAGGTTAGGCATCAAGAGGGTTGGTTAGGTTCAGGTTAGGCATCGTGAGGGTCGGTTAGGGTCAGGTTAGGCATCGTGAGGGTCGGTTAGGGTTAGTGATAGGGTTAGTGCAGTCATTCATTAACATAGGGACTCTTATGGGGGAATGTCCTAGGTCGGGGGGGGAACGCCCGGGGGGTTAATGTCCGGGGGGAATATGTCCAGGGGGGATTATGTCCGGGGGTAAATGTCCTACATCCAAATAAACGACACTAATAATTATTAGTGTCTGTGATTAGAATTAGTTATATGATTAGACTTATTCTAATCACAGAACTTTTATAGCGTCGTTGTAAAGGCATCGGACGATATTCCATTAGAGAAGAAGGTGGAGTAGGCTAGGGCTTTTTTAACGTGCAGTTGTACACAAAATGTGCAGTTCTAGGCCTAAATGGATTTGTGCAGTTGTAGAAGCACTTATCTACAGCTAAAACTAGCAAAAAATGTCCTTGCCCTCCGATTGGAAGTAATTTACCATGGAGGATGGGAAAGGAAAGAAGGAGTTGAGCAGTTCTAAAAATTCCTTAAAAAGGGGGGGGCCCATCATGTGAAAAGTCTGCCTTGTGATGGATTGGAACCTGTGCTGTCGGCGAGAAGATGGGACGAAAAAAGGAGAGGACTGGCCATCCGACCCCCAATTAGAAATATTGAAGTCACGCCTCTTCAAGAACTTCTATTACCCAAACAAAATAAACCAGCTGTGCTGAGATACAATTCTTTTACCTGACTCCGACTCGATAGACGTATGATACATTGTTGATTATTTTCTGCTGTGGTCTAGGCTTATTTGACATTATTGCTTGGAAAGCCTCTCGCTTACGCACGCGGTAATAAATAACAGTGTGTGTTTACTTTGCAAAATATAATTCACTTCAACTGAGACGGACAAGCAAGTAGTAAGATTGAATTACACGCTGCATGGTTTTGAGAAGAAGCTGGTTTTGAGAAGAAGCTGGTTTTGAGAAGAAGCTGGTTTTGAGAAGAAGTTGGTTTTGAGAAGAAGTTGGTTTTGAGAAGAAGCTGGTTTTGAGAAGAAGCTGGTTTTGAGAAGAAGTTGGTTTTGAGAAGAAGTTGGTTTTGAGAAGAAGCTGGTTTTGAGAAGAAGCTGGTTTTGAGAAGAAGCTGGTTTTGAGAAGATCGATGGAAGAAAGAAGATACAGAATTTTAGAGCGAACAGAAGGAGAGAGAACATATTCCAAAATGTAGAATGCCCAATTGAGGCAAATGATCGAGACTTAGCCATGGCAGTTCTAGAGCGAGAAACCAAGAGGTCAAATCTGTTGGATGACCGAAGTGTACGGTGGGAGGAAGCCGAATTAATCCGAAGAATTACATCAACAAGGTGTATTAGCCGCAGAACTGTGACTGTGGTTCATCCATGATCAATTCATCTCGGCTGAACCAACCGGGTTGTATAAGACCTCAACAAACCGGTCCTGGAACTGCTTTGATGATAATTGGCAGTGCTCGTTTACTGGCGAGCGTGTACTGGCGAGCGTGTAGTCGATTGTGAACCCAGAGACCACCAGTTTCTACAAACAGTGTTGGGAAAGAACATCCCCAACTCTGTACCAAGAATACATAAGGCCAAAAAAAAATATGTTGTGTTTCCGGTAACAGAGCTAAAAAAAATTGGGTAGGTAGGTCGGAAAATATTTTTATTTTGTAAAATATTTTTATGCAGTGACTATCCGAAAAGTATACCCCACTAGTCTTTTTTGCACGCTGAAACAAAGTACGTGTTCTAAGCAAGTATAAACTGCCTATTTCCCCACTGTCTGCACCTAAAACTGCTCTAGAAAGAGTCCTATTAATTTCATTTTGTTGACGTCTCTTATGTTATGTCAGTACAAATGTGAAAAAAAAAATTTTTTAATTAAATTTTTTTGGGAAAAAAAAAATGGGAAAAAAAATTTTTTTTAATAAAAATTTTTTAAAAAAATATTTGGGTCGCGGCCCTAAAAATGGGTCGGTCGCGTTACCGGAAACACAACATTTTTTTTACGCCTAACGGCACAACGAACGACATTGTAGTTGGCCTGCAGTATTTAATCTAGACTCTCTGAGGGAAAGTGCCCCCATGGAGCGATACCCCCGAAAGATTCAATAGCGGATTTTTACATGTTAAGTGAAGAGTTGTCCACTTGCAGAATTAAAAAATGCAGGTTAAAATTAGATGATTATGATAATGAAGGTCATCTGAAAAAGAGAGGTGACAAGAGTAATAACCAATTCCACGTCCGCCAAACGTTGGTCTGTCCTCCCCCCGCCCCTTCATACTAGTTTATTTTTCTTCCCCCCCCCCAATGAGACTGGATTAAAACGGTTTGCCTTGGTAGTTGGTAGCAAGACAGAATTCCACAATTGACCAATAATATTGTTTTTCTTGAGAAACCTTACAACAACTCGGGCTTCCATTTGCTTTGTTCTCCATGTCTAATTTTCTCCAACGCTAATTAAAGTCAGATGTTCGAAGCCGCATTTGCTGACCTACGAATACGATCGATCCTTAGTTCTCTAGCTTGTGGCACATGATGATTTCTAAGAGAAAAACAATTACTAGCAGTTAATTGCACCTAACGACATGACTATGATTGGGCCAAACGTATACCTTTAATTGTTGGGAAATACATTCTGCTATAATTATGGCGCGTCACTATGCCAGGGAATACATGGTGCTATACGAGAGTCGATCTGACTCTGATTGTAGAATGACTAAGCAGCATGAATCTTAATTACTATATATCGCCCACGCGATTGGTTAATTGCTACTGTAGGCTATGCCAAAGTTAATTGCTCTTTTAAATTGTGCAACTCTGGGAACCGGCTGCGAATTTGATTCATAGCCTGTCAGATTCAGTGTTGTAACTGGCAATTCCATGTGAATCAAATGACTTTTACTAAGACAGATCAAATGTCATTGTATGAGTAGGCCTAATGGCTTAAGACTTAAGCAATCAATTGCCACTGAAATATATATTTTTCATCATAGTTAGAGTAAAATATATTTGAAGTAAGCCTGTATTTTTGTTTGTAGGCTATTTAGGCGGCCTGTGTTGAGCAGACTGAGTAGCCTACGCTACCATTTTAAAACTCGTTTTATTATTTTAATTATATTTAAATTCCATTGTAAGTACATTCAGTACATTCTAACTTTTAATATTTTAATCGTAGTTTAGGTAGGCTATAAGTTGTAATAGTGTATTGTGAGAATTGTGGAAAAAATAACTGGGGGGGTTGGACTACGATCAATATGAAATTGAGGTGTGAAAGGCAGACTTTACTATGGGACTCTAAGACAGACTGGGGGTTGATACCCCCATCTCCCTGCAATTCTTACCCTCGTTAAGCTATTTTCTTTGATCCCGTTCATTTAAAGTAGGTAACTAAGTTGGTGTGTCGTTTAGTTACCATTTTAAAACCGCAGTTTGGTATACATTCTGTGATGGAGTATAGACTCTCCTCTGTGTCCAGTGAACCAAACTGAATTCCACGGTAGTCTACTTCGAGATGTGAATATTGATAGGGTGAGATCCCTGGATTCCCTTCACCATCACTATAGCCTGCCATTTAACGGCACCGTCACTGTGATAACAAAGATCATAAGCGTCACCCTCCTCCTTTATCCACGCTTGGGACTGGTGCTCTCAGCGTGCAAACAGTGGCGGAGTTGGCATACCATTTTGAATGGATACCCCGCCATAACAAGAGTAGCCTACCAACGTAAGTAGCCCACGGTTCAACATGGGTCTATGTATTGCATTGTATTGCATTGCATTGTATTGTATTGCATTGTGTTGCGTTGCATTGCATTGTATTGTATTGTGTTGTATAGAAACGCGTGTGTGGTTTATGAATATTTTAGGATCTTGATTGGGAAATTTCGAAGCGAAGAATCGGAATATAGCCTATAGAAGTTTCCTAATATCGAAACGATGGTAAGTTTGCCTGTGTGAGTCATTATCATGTGAGCTGATTACAAACAAAGACTATACGTATTACGTACAGTCAGCAGCATCAACAGACTGTGGCCCAGATCCGAAGTATTCCGAACGGCATCATAAGGAGGTCGGGTCAGGTGGGATAGGGAAATGTAGGGCATGGCGTAGTGGTCTTTTCCAACTGGGCTGAATGAGGTGAGGGTGGATTAAGTGTATGAGTGATAAGGCTCGGTGCCAAAAGGTCTTGAACCTAGGCATTCGAATGCAAGCATGCTTTAGCACGTTGCTTGATAAGCAAGGCATACATGTGTAGTTTGTATACATAGGCCTACACAAGTAGCCTACATGTATACACACATCTTTGCATGCCCTATAATCACACTTGTGTCCAGTTGTCCATAAATATATACAATAATTTATATACAGACATATTCGCGCACGCGCACATACACACGACCTAAATTCAGAATGCGCATAGGCTATACGTGTAAGGGTGTACGTTGCCAAGGGTTGTGTTATAATAGCATACATCAATTCATTCGTTAAAAATATTATGCTCTCTTTGACAATAATTACTCAGAGGCGCTTCCAACTGTGGCCCGGGCAGAAAGGCAAGCTCTAGGCCTACATGGCTATAACACATTATTATTAGGCCTACACTGGTACATAATGTCGGTGGTAGGACCCTCGACCAGGAATGGCATTCTCTTCACCAGTGTTGCCACTGAGGTTTCAGAAAAAACATAGATTCCCTTTAAAAAAAACCCAGACGTCGCCCGGCCGAAAAGTAAAGAAAATTTTAAATTTTCGCCGGCAAAAAAGTTGATGACTTTTTTTTTTTAGTCGTCCGGTCCGAAAAGTGAGAAAAAAACTATTTTTGCCGGCAAAAAAGTTGATGACCTTTTTTTTTAGCCGTCCGGTCTAAAATGTCAAGAAAAATGTACAAATTGTCAACTCGCCCAAAAAAACACAGATTTTCCCCAAAAAACCCAGAAATCCAGACGAAAACGGAAAAAAACACAGATTTTCCCAAAAAACCCCCAGAAACACAGACGAAAGCAAAAAAAACACAAAAACACAGATCTAGGTGGAAAAACACAGCTGTGGCATCACTGCTCTTCACAATCCGCTCTCTTGCTAGAACTTCTTCACAAGATATACTACCATCGCTAACCGCGAATTCGTAGATCATACATTGATACGGGTCCGAAGCTCTGCTTACCGTTAAAACTCATCGAGATCTATTATTAGCTGAAGCAATTACATCTGACCCAATATATTGGTGCGTTGAACAGCAAAGAAATGTTCATTTAGGAGTAAGTAAGTACGCAAGTTTTTAACTGATAACGCGTATATTTTGGGAAAAGTAGTGGAGAGCGGAAAATTCTGTGTGACTGTTATCCAATGACGACACTAAACCTAACCCTAACCGACCCTCACGACGCTAAACCTTAAGAATCTAATGACGAAACTAACACTAACCCTAACCGACCCTCACGACGCTAAACCTTACCATACTCGAACGACACCAAGGTCTCCGATGCTGAAAATTTCATAATAAAGAACGCGAAAGTTAGATATAATTAGCCTACATATAAAGAACGCGAAAGTTAGATATAATTAGCCTACCTGTGCAAAGCGTTCGTCCATAGGCCTACACGAGTTCATTTTGTAAGAAAGTCTAATAGCCAAACGAGAAACGTTTTATATTGCAATTCGTCCAAAATCGTTTTACCTTCCGCACATGTTGACACGTTGAGATAGAGATGGTGACATTGGTGAGACAGCGTAAGTTGATTGATTGGGGTAAAAATAGACTATGAGTTTTAGGCTTCGGACCCGTATCAATGTAGGATCTACGAATTCGCATCTTAACCCGTTCCCGCCGGATCGGGTCCGTACGGCCCCGAAATGGGAGGCATTGAAACAGACTATAAGTTATTTAAAATAAGCTTACGCTTTCGTCGTGTGTAAAAAAAATCAGGTTTGTAGTCCGACAAATTCCGCACAAGCAGTGATGCCACTCCTAACTTTTTCCACGTAGATCTAGGTTCTTTCGGTGTAATCTAGGTTTCTAGGTTTTTCTGTCAGGATCTAGCCTTTTTTCTCACGGCGGTTTTTCCGACTTTTTCCACACAAAACGACTTTTTTAATGTGAAAATGCACAAAATACGTAGAAAAAGTCTAAATGTTTTGAATATGGAACCCCAAATTGTCAATTTTGGAAGGAAAAACTAAAAATATGATTGTCATAAAATTTTTTTGGGAAAAGTCCTGAGCAATTTTTGCCAGATGAGTAAAAAAGGTTCTCGTAAATTTAGATTTCAAGCGCGAAAAACCGAGAATTCCATGTATTTTCTCAGAAATTCTCAATCTAGCCTTTTCTAGCCTTTTTTTCGGCCGGATCTGACCTTTTTCAGAATTCAGAGTGGGCCGTGGCATCTCTGCGCCCAAGACTAGTGGATGTTTGTTGACAAAAGTCATATATTGGAGTCCCAAAAAAGTTTGAAGTTAGGGATAAAATTGTCCCGAATTCCGAGGTTTTTGATATGTGTCATGAATGGTTTTGGCAATGAATTTTCATCTTCTAACGATCAATTCATCCGCGTTTTCAAGATCGCCGGTGGACAGCGTTTGGGACGCAGATAGTTTCGATTTTAGACCAGTCTGATACCGAGTCTTGTCGTTCGGACTCCGCATTGCTAAAGCATAACGAAGTCGGAGAGGTAAGCAAAGACCAATATTTTTAGTTGTTTTTACTTGTAATTTGTTGATAGTTGTGATGTAAGAGGTATTTGAATATGCTGATTGAAAAGCAAATCTATGTTTGCTGATAATTAATTCAAGCTAAAACTTTATACTGAAATGTTTTCATGGAATAATTTTTTATGTCCATTGATCAGCTGATTGACAATGAATGATTCTCTTTTAAATTGATCCTATCTAATTCACTATTATGTTTCCGTTTCTATGCAGCATCTGCAACTGTTGATGATGCTACCACAACCAGTAGCACAGGAGGAGGAAGCAGTTGGGGTCAATGGGGTCATGGTCCAGGTCGTGGCTGTTGTCAAGGTCAAAGTCATGTTCTCAAAGGACAACGTCCAAGTAATGAAGTCCGTGGAATTACTAAACGAACCGACAGCAACTTTTTGACATTGAGCAATGGAACTGGCAAAAGTCTTTTTCAAATGAGGATATTGCCTTTACTGAGACAGTAGGACATTCAGACAGTAGTTAGCCGACTTGACAGCCCACTTCACTGCAAAGCGTGCTAGCCCTCCACATGATGATGTTGTACGGTTGTGCCAAGTCCGTATAGGTGGCACCCAAGTCTTTTTGGTCCTTTGTTAGAATGGAACTTTTGTCCACAATGAAATTTGAATTTCTTAGCCAGAAGACTGGTGATTCAGAAATATGTGCTTTGTTATGCTTATTTGTGACCATTACTGGACAAAAACTATATCTTCAAATGCAGTGCCGATATGTTTATCGGTGACTGTTTTGCTCTTTGGAATTCTAAAGCCGCTATATAAATGATTATTTCTTCAAAGACTCAGACAGAGAGTGGCCAGAAGTTTGCTGATTCAGGAAATATATACTTTATTAGGACTTCTTGTAAAGTTTTGTTGAATTGCTGTCCTTCTGATTCATTGTCGATATGTCTATTGTCTATTGGTGACTGTTTTACCTTTTGGGATTATAATGCCGCTATATAAATTAACCATTGTTCGTGATATGAAATCTGGATTATATAGATAGGAAATTACTGGTTCAGAAAATATATGGTTTAGTATGCTTATTTGTTACCAATATTGGACTGTTGGCCTTCAAATGCTGTGTATAATGTTTATCGGTGACTGTTTTGCGCTTTGGCATTATAAGGGCGCTATATAAATGAAAAATTCTTCGTAGTGAAATATGCAGTTTTATTCCCTTAAGTTTGCTGATTCAGAAAATATATACTTTAATATTATGGTTAAATGTGACCACTGATGCAGTATTGTTATTCTAGCATAGGTACCATTAATTTTATAGATATTCCCAAAAACAATTCAGGCGGGATTGGGTTAAGACAGTTTTATTTGGCCGTGCTGGAGTTGGCAGCGCCTCCGAGTAGTCCACTTGAAGATACACTACTGTAGAATGAATTTAATGAATTTAGTTATTAATCATGGGAACAAGCAACGTAGCTCCCGAGGGTGGCCATTCCAAACACCTATCACAGAATGCGAGGTTTTACATAGCTGCTATTTGAAGAAATTGAGACCAACAGAACTTTCTTCCTTAACAAGACAGGGAAGGGAGAGACAATACATTGGGTTCCCGAAACCGGCAAATAGGAATATAAAAGCAGACTATGAATATCCGGTATAAGAAGAATTGAGTTAAAACTGTTGGGCGTAACGCTGACAGATGATTTCTTTCATACCCAGAACAAACATGTCCAATATTATTATTATTTTTTCTCAACGGTGAATGTTCATTACTAATTATGAGCTGTAAGGTTCAGAACAATAACCGAGCATTATCATCATTGTCTTTTCTTCGTTAATTGTTGCTACTATTTCTTATTATTGTCCATCAGTTATTATGATTTATTATTGGAGGAATATAAAGACAGCATTGTAATTATTAATCGTACTTAATAGTCGTTATAATGATTATAATAATGAAAATTGCCTTCATTTGCTAACAATTAGGCCTAATTGCTTATTTTGTTATTAATTTGCAAAATTTTGTTTTCTGGTTATTCAGGCAGATGTCGAAAGAAACGGAGAAGAAGGAAGAATTACAAATAGTATGTCTTACTGTCTGTCTGCTTATATCTCATTGTCTGCCTAAACAACTGTCTACCTGTTTGGTTGCATGTTAGTCTGACTGCCTGTCTGTCTGCATGCCTGCCTCTTTGTTTGACTGATGGCATGCCTATTTAGTGTTGTTTTCGTTAACGAAAACGAAAATGGTAATTAAAGAATTTTTTACATTATGTTTCACATGTCAATATATATATATATATGCGTACAGTCGTATGCACATACAGGAATGAATGAATAATAATACACATGTATATAGGCTATAATATGCATTATGTACAATGAGTTGGTTAGCCTATATATGCATAAATATGTGCTTATAAATTCATAGTCTGCCGTTTATAATTGTATAGAGGCCTACTATTATTTATTTTATTTGTTTCCTATCTTATTTCCTACCCTGTTTTATATTTAATCATTGTTTTGACGTCTCTTTCTTTGAAACGCTATATTATTTTACGTAGGTCAGATTGACCAATGTTAGAAGATGCTACTATAAGATTTTTCGTCTATATAATAATTATGTTTCTCTAATTTATTCTATCATATTTATTTCCTTGTTTTCCTTCAGATCCAAACGATCCGCCTCCATCCTACGAATCGACTTTCAACCGACTTAAGTCTGTCAAAGCTGAGTCGAGTGGACCAGGAGATTGCTTCCAGAAGTTCGTCACCGTATTATGTGGTTCAGGTGAGTCTTGGGTGAGCAGGGTCTGTCCTCTGCTTTACGTGAGGGCATATATTAGTTGTGTTCATAATATGAACACAACCAAGGCCATTCCCCTTGAATGATCGTATCGATCGATCGGTCAGTCAGTCATTCAATTCGTTTATTTGAAGTACTTAAGCTGACACTGATGTAACTTGAATCATCATCATCATCATCAATATCATAGGGCTCAACGCCCGTAAGAGTCCGATGCCACTCTCTGTCTGAGTCTGTCTCGTGCCATGTTGCCCAGCTTCAACCGGTCCGGTCAGCAGGTCTGCTGCATACCATTAACATCTTGGAGCATCTAGACCACCTTGTCTGATTGAAGAGAATCGTGAAAAAGAGGCATGAAGGACAACGTGGGTCAATGCCCGTTGTGTCCCATGCTCTCTCCCCCGACTCTCTCCACCGGTCTGTCCTGACCGACCTGTGCATGTCTGCTTCACATCATGACACCTTGAAGCATCTGGGTAGTTATGTCACTTGTGTCGTGGTTTTGGCGGATTACAATCGTCTTGGTTTTTCACTGCCAGAGTATCGCCACCCATCTGGCAAACCTTCCTCCTTTTGTCCGGGCTTAGGACCGGCACAGGGACGTTGTTGGTTCCCTGTGGCAGAGGATGGATGCAGTTTAACGTCGTGCCCAGGACGTGTAACTTGAATACAACGTGCTATATTATTATTCATGGCATTATGGGGCGGATTCACAATTCAAATATAGATCTATGTGTTTGCATAAACCCCTGATTTATTTAATCACTTTAGTTTAGGGATATCTTTTCTGACATAGTTTACAACAGAACTATAGACGAATTGTAGTTACCTCTATCCTTAACAGGTAATGTGATGTTTCATATTGACATCTGCCAGTGGAGTTGACCCCAACTTTGTAGTGCACCGCTTATTTTTAGCTGTGTAATGTATTAATGTTTATAATGAATATTGTCAACATTATAATTATTGCATCGAAGGCAATCGACATCATCTGAAGCTTTTATGATGGCAGTTAATGCGCTGCAGTCTAAAAAAAGCAAACAGCAGCTGGTATACAAAGAGATAAAAAAAACAACGTAGGCGTATATGAAAAACAAACGTTGCATTTGGAGCTGACTAGGATCTGGAAGACAAAATGAAAGATCAATATTGAAAATTTGATTTAGTATGAAGACTAAGATCCGTCTATCTAGATAGGGTTACCATAAGTCCTCAAGTGAAAAAGAGGACACATAAAATGTTCATCCGGTTATCATCTCGTAGCGCGCTCCAAAATATGTAGGCCTACCTGGCTTCATAGTGCTACACCAATGTCAAGTGTTGTACAAAAACCCCCATTAAACTACACAAAATATGTACATGGTTTCAATTTTAATAAACATCATTGAGTGAGTCTTCAGTACTTCAGTTCAGTACACATTACATTACTGTCAGTCTGTCACTCTGTACACAGAAACAAAACAGTGAATTCCTACTAACGTACTTACTTACTTACCATAGACTGCGCTTGGGGCTCAGCCCCAAAACTGAAGGCCTTCAACAAGTTAGGCTGGCTGTAAATAAACACTTACGTTTCGGCATTTTTATGGCAATTTTTTCGTGAATTTCAAAATTAAATTATTTTATTTGCCATTATCATTACTTTACATTGTACAGTGTACCTAACGTTATATTTATGCGTTAAAAAACCCGCCTCAGGGACCGGAAGTCTAATGCCTAGATATATATGTTTTATTTATTTATTTAGCTATTTTCTTGTTATTTTTCGCATTTGCTGTAACGCTCCTTCAGGCTCACTACTCAGAGGCGCTCCCGAGTACAGCACGGACACTGAATTGGAGTTTTACGCCAAAGCGCATGAGAAATTGCTTGTGAAAAACTTGCAAAAGGACCCTGCGCGGTGGCCTGAGGTGGATTCAAACCTGGAACCCTCTGCCAGTGGAGTTGAGCGGGGACACCGAAGTCACCACTACACCACCGCGCTCCGCCACAATGCCATAGTTTTGGGCGTGTGCTCTTGTATAATGGATCACAGACTATGTGTGTACTATGTAGCCTAAGTGATATTAACTAGCATCAATGTTACAACTATGCTACTCTTAAGACTTTGTGTTCGTTTCTTTTGCAGTAATTGGAACTATAGCAATCGGACTTGTCTTGGCGGTTCCTATTGCTATGATCGTCGTAGGTAAGAGATGAAATTTTTGTGAAAGCTGACGACAAAGGCAATCTAATAATTATTAGACTACATCTAACTTAGAAAAATTTTCGGTGTGTTGATTTTAACATGTGAGACTGAACAGTGAACATAGCTTGACTAGACTGATGTGACTTGAATACAAAAGGCAGCTGAACTGGCTTGGTTGCATGTTGAGAGGAGACTCACTCTTTAAGATAGTACTCGAGGGAAGAATGGAGGGAAAGAAAACACAAAGTAGAGCGAGAAAGATGAAGTTTTACTGACAAAGAAAAGGGATGAGGATATAAAGAAATCAAGGAGAAAGCGGAAAATATATACGTTGAAGTCTTGTATCTGACCTGCCTAAGGGCAGAACACTAAAGAAGAAGAATGACTAAGAATAGATTATTGATTGATTTCTGTCTCAGGTGCCATCCATTTGAAGGACTGTCCCATCGAGCGTTACATACCTATCTATCTGATCGTCGGTGGATGCTTTGGTGTCGTTCAGAGTCTCATGACGACGTCCTTCCGTGTCAGGAACCAACGAAATAAGAAGGAGGAGGATAACGCACGACCACATCCAGCCAGTGGAATCATCTCCTGCTTCCTATTCGCCTGGTTCATTGCTGGTAATAATAATGCTACTAATAATGATTATAATAATAGTAATAATACTAACGCCTCTCAATTTGTACCCAAAGATTTAACGCAGTTGCATTTCGAGGCACTTTCACACAGTTGTTCTGTGATGAGGACCGCTAACTAGAGAACAAAGAACTTCTTGGGCTGTTTCTTGTAAAAAAGTTTTGTTTAATAAAAGATTGATAATAGTAATAATAATAATAATAATAATAATAGTAATAGTCTTCGTTTAATTTCAAACTGGCATAAGGCAGAATGATTATGCCTACAATTCATGGTAGCCCCTATGACGTATCATCAGAAATTATTACAGAGGTCGAGTTTAACGGTTGTTAGTCATGCAAGGCCCATAACGTCCAATTACCCAGTTTACCAACGCCATCTATTGAATGGAAGGTTGAGTGGACTTTTTGGGACCTATGGTAGTGGGAAGCGATACCGCACCCGTGTGCTCTTCGTGCCAGAGTGTTGACCATTACTCTAAACCTCCTCCCCATGTACATGCATGGTACTTTTGATTAGTAACTTTTATAGCGGCAATGTTTAGCGTGCAGGTAATTGACCGATGACGTAAGCTAACCAATATGTGAGGCACCCCATGTCATATAGAGACACCCTGTGATGGATATGTAATTTGAAAAGGCAGTCTACGCCTACGCCTTACTAGTAATGTTGTTAACCGTTCAATATGTAATTATTTCTTTAATGGTTTAATTTGAATTAAATTGCTTGATTGTTCAGTTGTGGAGATTGAACTGTCAAACGGTTAATTAACTTTTCGTCTAATTTATATTGAATTTTTAATTGCTTTCGAGTTGTTTGTCGCCAATTTACTAGACACAGTTGTGCTCTAAGTGACATTTCTGTTTGTTTCTGATTGTGTGTATATTCTTTCCAACCTACCTTCTGTGTACCTATCTACCTACCTACCTACCTACCTTTGTCCTTTGTGCCCGCCTGCCTGCCCGTCTGCCTACTTGAAATTTGAATCAGAAGCGTGAAAATGTGAATTTGAGATGTGGCGAAAATGCGAATCTCAGTTGCGGGGAAAGTCTGAAAACGAGGAAATGAGAATCGTAGACCTTGAAATTGTAGGTTGTTCTTCATACTGTATACATGAAGAGATGAATATCTCACTAACAAGGTCACATCTTTGCTAGTGCCACATTAGCACAATAAAATGGTTAATAGTATGAATTGAAACAGTGTTTCGAGTATTATAACACAAGCATCAATCTAATGACAAATCACATAGCGATAGAAAAGTAACAACAAAACAAAAACTTCAGTAATAGAAAATCATCCCATCAAAGCTGCATAATTATTTTCTTCGTGCTCAACTATCAAGTAGGTGCATTGTTTTAAATTGTCAACCGCGAGGGGGCCAGGTAGCGCAATGGATAACACACTGGCATAGAGAGCAAGGGGTACCGACTACCTAGTTCGCGCTCCGTAGGCCTACATTGAGTACGTGCTTTGTAGGTTGCTATTAGCGCCGATTATTGCTGATCTGTCAGTAGCCTATAGTTAAAATTTATGTATTCTGTAATCTGAGGTCCTATAAACTGTTTCGCCTGCATAATTGTACACTGTAACCAGTTGCGGTCCGTCAACCGGATTGTTGAATAAGCGAAAATTATAAATTATAAAATAAATTATTATAAGCCCTTTGAAATTGCTTACGAGCTGATAACAATATTATGTGAACTGAACATGATATTTCCAGGAAGCGTTTGGGTCTATAGAATTTTCAACACGGTTACGATGAACAACCCGGGGGCCGACACCTACTGCCACGCAGGGACCTACTGGTTCACATTCGTCCTCATCACGGCTGGATACGTCGCCATGGCGCTCTCACTCTGCTGTTGCCTGACGATTGGAGCTGCGGCTATGTGCTTCGGAGCAGCCAAGGAACCTAACGAGTCGCAATCGTAGAAGAAAATAGTACTCAGAAGGTCTTTGGGTCACTGCCGCGATGTTGATATGATGTGAACAGACCAGACTCACATGTAACTATATAGTAGATTATTTTAGACGAGATTTATTCAAGTTCAGCAGACTAGACTAGACTTAACCAGAATAGATTAGACTTGACGAGTTGAACAGACTTGACTAGACTTTACTAGACTTTACGAGCATTGATTAGACTTGGTGAGACTGTAGTCAAGTTGAACGGATCTTGCTAGATTTAAACAGAATAGATTAGACTTGACGAGACTCTATTGTCTAGTTGAACAGACTCTTGACTAGACTTTACGAGCATTGATTAGACTTGACGAGACTGTAGTCAAGTTGAACAGACTTGACTAGGCTCAACTATGGAATAGATTAGACTTGAGGGGACTCTATTGTGAAGTCGAACAGTTCTGTCAAGACTTGATTATAATAATAGACAAAACTAGACGAGACTATAATATACTTTGAGCTCAACAGACTAAACTTAATTGCATTGCTTAACTACAATTTAAGAGACATTTTAGACCAAATGGGACGATATGCCTACTCCAGTTCAAATCATAGACTAGACTTTAGAGTAAGTTTTTATTGGCTAGACTTGCAGTGGTTGCTTAGGTAGATTATACGTACAACTATTAAATAGGCATGAATAGAATAGTGTTGGGATATAAATACTAGGTGCATTGACAATCATGCAATTATTAGTGGAGTGTGGTGTGAGTTAGAACTGAATTTTTGGGTTATCTATTGGCTTTCTTTCCCGCTGGCAATGATAATTATAATTAAGAGAAATGAGATTTGCGTAAGAGAATTGTTAATTTAATTAAGGGTAATGATATTTTAAAATACGAGGAGCCATGTTTTATAATTAAGTGATATAGCCTAATAACTACGATTAAGCGAAATGATAATAAAAATTGAGAGACAACAGTACTGATGGTAGGTAATTAAGAGAAATCTTCTGATTAGGGCCTTTTACTAAGGGTAAAAGAGTTCGGTTAGATGTGGCTTAGGTTTCACCACTCCACTCGAGTTGAGCAGAATAGACTTGTGTTGGCCAGACTAGACAAGTCTTGAAATGACTCGGCTGGACTTGTCTTCAATTTATTAGACTTTAGTTGACAAGACTTGTCATACATGACTTAACTTCACTAGACCCAAAATAATGGTGACTTAAGCTAGGCTGACCAGACTGGACTTGAGTTTACCAGACTCGACTTGGCAGATGTTGTCAGACTCTTTTACTTTGCGAAATATGCCAAGACTTTTTAGCTGTTTCCAAGTCTGTCGACAATTTATTGCGTCCCACTCGATCAATGTTGATTTTTCGTATAATGATACGCTAGCTCTGGCGCTAGACATAGTAATCTATCTAGCCTACTGTATTTGGTACCACCGCTGTCTCCTAGTAAGTCTAACGCGGCATAATCTCTTGCATAGGCTATAGCCTATAGACTTCTTGGTCATTAGAGTTTCGGCATGACATTTATGGTTTAAGCTTATGAAGAGTGTATTATACAGTACTACCACTGTCAATTTGGGTGATTTCTGCACTGTACGGAGGTACACGGAGTTTTGTAGACACTCGTAAATGTATTATAAGCATGATCTACTTAATTGCATTTTTAAACATAAGCTATATGCACTGTATGGTTTATTTATGGGATATTTTTTTATTGTGTTCTGATGCTGCTTTTTTGTGCTTGTACCTGCTTGCTTTTTATTTTTGATGATGCGATGTAATTATATTAAACGCATTTGAAAGCTCTTAAACTTAAGAATTTTTGTATTAGGTCTAGAAAATAAACCAAGTCCGATAGGCCTATTGATTCTTTTCTAGGCTAATACCGTAATCCAGAGATTGATAGAACGCTACGGTATTAGATCTACTGTAACCGTATTAGGCTATAATATATAAAAAAATATTCCCTGGTCACAAGGTAGAAACGCACTGCAGGACCTCATTTTAATTTGATGGTTTTCTAGATCTTAAATAGAAGCTGGATGAATGATAAAACGCTTAATGAATGGAAGCGGGATGAAGGTATTTATATTTTAAATAGAAGCTGGATGGAAGATCAAACGCTTGAGAAATCGAAGCTGGATGAAGGCTTTATAGATCTTAAGTAGAAGCTGGATGAATAATCAAACGCTTAAGAAATGGAAGCGGGATGAAGGTATTTATATTTAAATAGAAGCTGGATGGATGATCAAACGCGTGAGAAATCGAAGCTGGATGGAGGTTTTATAGATCTGAAATATAGGCTGGATTGACGATCTTAAATAGAAGCTGGATGTAGGCCTATGATAAAACGCGAAGTTCGTTTACCAATGCGATCATTTCCGGAAGTCATCATAAACTTTACAAGCATTATTTTCATCAATTCGGTGTCCTTAAAGAGACGTTAATTTCGTCGGTCTATTTTTAAAACGAAAATCGTGTTATTCCGCGACTTTGTCGGTCCCCGACAAAATAACCCCGGGCTGTTCTGACGGGGCTATTTTGACGGGGCTAGTGTGTCGCTGAGCGATTTTGACGGGGCTGTTTTGTCGTTGGGCGATTACGACGGGGCTATTTTGACCGGACTATTATGACGGGGTGCCGGCAAAATTGTAAGAGCATTTCTATTTTTAGAAAGAAATCGCATACTGGTCACGAAAGCCAACCATGCTACATGTAGGCTATTTCGGAACTGTTTTCGCTCGATCATCATTTGGCTTCGCACCGTTCGTGACAGTTCCGGTTTTAGCGCAATTAATCCTAGAGAATGATTCTAATGCACGCATCCTGCAGGTTTCTTTATCAAGGCGTGCTTAGAATTTTGCCTATTGAACATAATTATTGGTCAAAAGACCGCATCAGGGCACACTACAGCAGTTAAGCAGAAAGGAAGATAAAAATGTTTTAGTAACCTATAATAGTAGGCTACTCGAGTCTCTCGACTCAGACAATAGCTACCTAAATTTGTGGCTGCTCAGTCCCTCCTCTGGCTCTGACCGAACTCTGACCCCCTCCCCCTTTGGACTACTCCTACGGAGGCTACGGGCAACTCTTTTGACTCGACGCAATGCTCGTGAATAAGCTAGTGCCCTGCGCATGGCTTTCGAATGACGCTTTCGAAGTCTGAAGATTGCAACAGTTACGTGCTTGGGTAAACCCTCAATTTTTTCTTTTCTCCTTAGTTGGTAAATCAAATTCGTAGACGGTATGCAATTGTCTTTCTCTGTTCCGTTAAAAGTGAGTAGGGTCTAGCCTATAATAGAGTAATTGGAACTGTTTTCTTCCGAATCAATATACAACCACACCAGGCAGCGACAAGCGCGCGGTTGAGGATATAAAACTGAGCAGGATCGTACTAACCTATTTATTATGCGGCGGTGCATCTATCACCGGCCAAGCTGAGTCAACTTGATAGACGTAAACAAGACTTGCATTTGGATTACTGGGTAAATACAGAACACTCCTCAGTTTGTACAGGACTTGAATTTGTAAGTTGCTAGTCTACGGGGCTAGTCCTAAGAAATTGTAGGCTATTATTTTACAATCTGACATTTGTAAAGATTAACAGTGTCGCTGTTTATTTCATGTGATCTTGGTCTATAATTAAGTGCTATAATTATTGGAATCGCAGCCAAAGTATAGAGCAAAACAGATCGATAGGCTATGGATCAGTCTAATTTTAGTGACACCAATAATTATAATCGCAGAATTTTTATATAATTATCGCAGCTGTTAAAAATGCTGACATGCACGGCAACATGCGATATTCTACTGGGGAAGAAGATAGAGAAGAAGAATCTACGAAAAACATAATCTCTGCCCAGTGGAAGGGGGGTTGGAACCGTGTAGGCTACTATCGGCGATGAGATGGGCAGAACCGCAGAATGGGAGAGGACTGACCCATCCGACCCCCATATCTGACCTCCCATTCGAAATTTTGAAGTCGCGACTCTTCAAGACCCAGATAGCACCCGCCTTAGTAGCTGTTCCGCCCGCTCTGACCCACTGGCAACCGGACCTGAACTTTCTTAGAACTATTCGTAGCCTATAGACAATCCTTTTGATTCGACGCTATGCTCGTCAACAGGCTGGTGCCCGGGCCTGGCTTTCGAGTAGCGCTTTAGTAGTTTGGAGATTACATTGCCGAGGTCAAGAAAATGGAAATCGCGTATCCTGCATATAGCCTATCCGTGGCTTTCTTGGGGATGAGTTTGAGCTGCTCTAGTCTAGGGCCTACTTCTTGCTCTTCTTTCTGGATTAAGGGCGAGTCTTCTTCGCTGAAACTCCACGTGTTAGTAATTGGCTAAGATGTAACTTGTAGGGCCTACTGTGTTGTATATGTTTATATAAAAATGCATGTATAATTGTATATTATATACACCGTGATTCAAAAAAGTAAGCCAAATAGTTTTTCAAATATCTCTAATGCCTGATAACATATCATACTACAAATTTTCAATTATTTAGAGAATTAGACCAAAAATATGATTCCAAAATGTCGTGAGATAAAGTTGAACGGATAAAAAAGATATGAATTCATCTTTCAACTTCATATGCCGAAATTTCAGTTTACAAGCAATTTTCTGTCAGATTCAATAAAATGTAAGTCAAAGTTTTTCTTATATCTCTAATGCTTGATGATTAATCATTCTAAACTTTTCCAGATATGTGGTTGGGAAATCTCGAAGTGTGAACATTCATTCGGAATAGAGAAGTTTCCCAATAGCCTATCGAAACGATGGTAAGTTGCTACAAGTGTGACTCGTCCTCATGTGAGCTGATTATAAACAAAGACTACGTACGGTCAGCAGCATCAACAGTGTGGTCCAGAACCGAACGGCATCATAACAAGATCAATCCACACACCATCATAAGGTCGGGCAGGGAAGGGCAGGGAAGGGTAGGGAAGGGCAGGGAAGGGTAGGGAATGGTAGGGAAGGGCAGGGAAGGGTAGGGAAGGGAAGGGCAGGGAAGGGTAGGGAAGGGTTGGGAACAGTAGGGAAGGGCCGAGAAGGGTAGGGAATGGCAGGGAAGGGTGCGTGGCGTATGGTTCCTCTCCAACTGGGCTGAATGAAATGAGGCCGGGTGACTAAGTGCTTGACTTATAAGGCTCTGTGCTAAAAGGTCTTGATCATAGGCATTGGAATGCACACATCGTGCGTGATAAGCAAGGTATGCATGCATACATACATCTTTGCACGTCAAAATACACACACGTGCCCATAAATAATATTATAATTAAACAATATATATACACTACACAGACACACACGCACACACACACACACACACGATTAAATGCAGAAGGCCCATTTTTAGGTGCTGTGGTACGTTGCCATGGGTTGTGTTATAATAGCATACATCAATTCATTGGTTAACCCTCGGGCTACCAGAGGGGTGGTATCCACCCCCCCTAGGTTTTTCCCAAATCAAACTTGTTTTGTTTGAAATAAAATTTTGACGTTTTAGGTAGCTGTAGAGGATTCATTTGCACACATTTTGAGCTAAAATGTGTGATGATGTACCATACCATACAAAAGTTATACCCGATATACACGAGGCACGAGGGGGGTGGATACCACCCCCTTAGATTATCGGCTGTATCTTATCCGTCCTTTGACATGAAGAGACACAAATTACACTATTCTGTAGAGGGAATGTGGGGCCACATTTCCATGCTCACTGAGTTATCTTTTGACAACCGGAAGTGCTCAAAATAAATTAAAATATAAATAAAGATGTTTTATTTTCATAAAATTTTCATGTTTTTCCTATTATAACTTATTTATAATTTATTTTTCAAGAAAAATAAATTATGTCATTCTATAGAGGGCATGTAGGTCTATTTTATGATACCAATTAATTTGACATTTGATGACCGGAAGTGCTCAAAATAAATTTAAATGTGTGAAAATGTTGGGTTTTTTACAACGCAAACCGATAAGTCTGCGTAAACGTTTTTCAGCAGCTATTACATGTTTTTTCTTTTTATTATAATTAAAACTAGCTTATTACTAGTTTTTATAGTTGAACATTGTACTTTATTATATGTAAACTATTATTGTAGCCTATAAATAAATTATGTTAAAAACACACAGAATTTACTATTTTGCTTATGCGAAAGTATGCATTTTGTGGAATCGACGGGTGCCTACGGGAAAAAATTCATAATTCCGGGGTGCTTTTATGTATTTTAAACCTAAATATACCATTGTGTGCAGAAATGAATGCTGAATCCATAGGTGTATTACAAGTTATGATATCTCAAACCAAACCCAAAATCCAGGGGGTAACCACCCTCTTGATAGTCAGTGTTACAAAAAAGCTTGGTAGCCTGAGGGTTAAAATATAATTTTATATTCTCTCTTCCAAGATAACTGCTCAGAGGCACCGTAAACCAACTTCTACATCGGAACTTGGTCCTGGGCATGACGTTAAACTGCATCCATCCTTCGCCACAGAGATCCAACAACGTCTCTGTGCCGGTCCTAAGCCCGGACAAAGGAGGAAGGTTTGCCAGATGGGTGGAGATACACTGGCAGAAAAAGACAAAGACCATAGAAATCCGCAAAAACCACGACACAAGTGACATAGCGACCCAGATGCTTCAAAGTGTCATGATGTGGAGCATACATGCACAGGCCGGCAGACAAACCGGTGGAGAGAGTCGAAGGAGAGAGCATACGTGGGCCACATACGGCATTGACCCAGGTTGACCTTTGTACCTCTCTCCCAAAATTCTCTTCAATCAGACAAGGTGGTCTAGCGGCTCCAAGATGTTAATGGTATTGAGCGGACCTGCTGACTGGACCGGTTGAAGCTGGGCAACATGGCGCGAGACAGACTCAGACAGAGAGTGGCGTCGGACACCTACGGGCTGTCAGCCCATGGACTATCATGATGACATCGGAACTCCTCTATCCCACTTCCTAACTCTCTGTCATCTTCTTCAATCGCTGACTCATTTGTTTTGAGATTATTTTGCAATTTGTTTTCTGGTTTTCAGGCAGATGTCGAAAGAAACGCAGAAGAAGGAAAAAATACAAATAGTAAGCTTAATATGTCTTTCTGTCTGTCTGCTTATATCTCACTGTCTGCCTAAACAACTGTCTACAATTTGGGCTGCTTGCTAGTCTGTCTGCCTGTTTTGCCTCCCTGTCTCTTTGTTTGACTTCTGCAATGCCTATATTTATCCGTTTTCAAAGGTTTTTTCTATGTGTCACATTTCAATATAATTAGATATATACGTATAGTCGTATGCACATATATATAATGAATAAATGAATAATATGCATGTATATATATAATTATAAAGATGCATTATATATACAATGAATTGGTTATATGCGTAATTATTCATCGCCTGCCGTTTAAAATTGTGTATATATTTATGTCATAAATTTCATTTGTTTCTTATCTTATTCCCTATTCATTGGCGGCGCCAGGATTTCAGTTTCTTTTTTGGTGGGAGGGGGGGGGGGTGAATCCTCTCGGAGGAAATTTTCATTTTCATCGACCGATATAATTTCTGACGACCTTTTTTAGTGATTTGGTTGAAATCTCGTGAAAATGTTTAATTTTCATCCGCCAAAATTTATGACTTTTTTTCTAGACGTGGAAATATTCCATTTTTACATGTAAAAAACGGATGGCCTTATTTTTTGAGGGAGTTTTAGGCCCTAGCCCTCCTATGGCGCCGCTACTATCCATATTCTGTTTATTATATGTTAGGCCTAACTTCTTTTTATTTGCAGCGTTATTCTTTTGGTTACTATTAGATTCTTCGTCCATGTTTCTCTAAATTATTCAATCATAATTATTTCCTTGTTTTCTTCCAGATACAAACGACCCTCCTCCTCCGTCCTATGAATTGACTTTCAATCGACTTAAGTCTGTGAAAGATGAGTCGAGGGGACCAGGAGATTGCGTCCAGAAGTACTTCACCGCGTTGTGTGGTTCAGGTAAGTCTTGCGGTGAGCCCTATAGATGCGAGACATAAAAAACTGAACAAGAGTATATACCCTATACATGCAAGCTTAGACTACTATTGACTTGGTTTGACTATACAAAATTTTACAGGAGCATTAGAGCAGACTATCGTTAACTTGACTGGACGTTTCTATAGGCAACACATGACTTCTTTCACTATGAATGAATTGACTTCACTTAAACCCACACGTTTTCCAATCCGGTGAATATGTGAATGCTGGCACGGATAGGGTAGCCTAAGTGAATCGAGGAATATCTTATAGCCTATATATTGACCATTCATGTGAGGTGACGATATATTATAGAAGACACGAAACAAGAGACGTCCTGGAATTCTGGATGAAGAAGAAAGAGAGGAAGAACTGGTTGGACACCATCAGCGAAGATTTAAGATGTCAGGAGAAGTCATAGGAGGAGACCATGGCGATGGACAGAGAAGAGAGTGGAGGAGATGCGTTGCCCCGTATGTGCAGTTCTACACGGTGAGGACTATGGGTAATTGGGTATACGCTAAGTAAGTGATATTGGCATTAATGTTACAACAACTATGCTACTCGTAAGACGTTGTCTTCGTTTGTTTTATAGTAATTGGAACTATCGGGATCGGACTTATCTTGGCAGTTCCTTTGGCAATGATCGCCGTAGGTAAAAGATGAAATTTTTGTTGTGTCTGATGATAAAGGCATTCTAATAATTTTATTATTTGACTAACTTAGATAAGGTGTTTATGATTGTGTTGATTTTACCATGCATGTCTGAACATTGATTGACTCGGATCATAGTCGGATGATAAGACTTGAATTATAACAGGCAGTCGAACTGGCTTGGCCACAAATATTGAGAGGAGACTCACTCTTGAAGATAGTTGGCTATTCGAGGAAAGAATGGAGGGAAAGATACCACCGAGTAGGCTGAGAAAGATGATGTTGAACTGGCAGAGAAAAGGAACGAGGACATAAGGAAATCAAGGTAAAAAGCACAGAATAGACAAGAATGGTGTTGTTAGAATCTTAGACCTGCCAAAGATGATGATACCGTCCATCCTCATTACCAGCCCGTCGTAGGTTCGTCCGACCCCGGTTCCCCCGACTCCCATCCAACCCCTGCCCTCTAGTATCTGGTTTTAGGTATGAGGCATCATCACTAGTCTTGTCGAGCCAAATAGCAGAACAATAAAGAAGAAGAATGATTAAGAATGGATTGTTGATTGATTTATGTCTTGTTTCTCTTTCTCTCTAAGGTGCCATCCATTTGAAGGACTGTCCCATCGAGCATTACATACCTATCTATCTGATCGTCGGTGGATGCTTTGGTGTCGCTCAGAGTCTCGTGACAATGTCCATTCGTGTCAGGAACCAACGCAACAAGAAGGAGGAGGACAACGCGAAACCAAATCCAGCCACTGGCATCGTAGCCTGCTTCCTTATTGCCTGGTACATTGCTGGTAATGACAATAATAATTATTATAATAATAAATTATTGCAGGCTGTCTGTTCTGTTAGTATAGTTAAGATTTGTGTATTCTGCAATCTGAGTTCCTGTAAACTGCTTCGCCTGCATAATAATTGTACAATGTAGGCCTACACTGTAACAGGTTGCGGTCTGTCAACCGAATTGTTGAATAAACGAAAATTATAAATTATTATAAATCATTTGCAAATTGCTTACGAGCTGATATTATTATTGTGTGAACTGAACATGATATTATTTTCAGGAAGCGTTTGGGTCTATCGGATTTTCAACACGGTTACGATGAATGATCCGACGGACGCCACCTACTGCCACGCAGGGACATACTGGTTCACCTTTGTCCTCCTCACGTCAGGATACGTCGCCACGGCTATCTTACTCTGCTGTTGCGTGTCGATTGGAGCTGTGGCTATGTGCGTCGTTGCAGCCAAGAAGTCTAAAGAGTCTAAAGAGTCTAAAGAGTCTAAAGAGTCTAAGGAGTCGCCATCGTAGAGAAAAATAGCACTCAGCACTCAGCGGATCTTTGGTTCACTGCCGCGGTTCATATGATGCGACCAGACCAGATCAGGCTTAGGCCTACATGTAACTATTATTGTAGATTATTTTAGACGAGATTTAGATCTACTCAAGTTGCGCAGACTAGACTAGACTTAACTAAAAAATAATAGATTACAATACAATACAATGCAATGCAATGCAATTAGTCATTTATACCGCGCTTTAACAAAAACAAGTCTTGCACAAGAGCGCTCTTCACTGCAAATCTAGTTATAATACAATGAAGACATATGAGTTTTTAACTTTGACTTAAACACTGCAATAGATGAGCTCTGGCGAATGGAGGTCGGAAGACTGTTCCATTCTTTTGGTCCTGAGATTGAGAAGGAACGGTTTCCAAATTTCCGATTTGTGCGAAATGTAGCAAAGTCGCTTCGCGAGGACGAACGAAGATTAGGCCTGACGAGTTGTACAGACTTGACTAGACTTCACGAGCATTTTATCAATGTGCTACGGTTGTTGCCTTAATAAAATGGTATGTGATTTGATGTGATTTAGCATTGATTAGACTTGATGAGATTGTAGTCAAGTTGAATAGACTAGACTAGACGTAACTAAATTAGATTAGACTTGACGAGACTGTAGTCAAGTTGAATAGACTAGACTAGACGTAACTAAATTAGATTAGACTTGACGAGACTGTAGTCAAGTTGTGTAGACTTGACAAGTAGACCTGACTACAGTAGACAGAGCTAGACGAGACTATAATATAGTTTGAGCTCAACAGACTAAACTTAAATGCATTGCTTAACTACAATTTAAGAGAAATTTTAGACCAAATTAGACGATATTTCAGTTCAGTTCATAGACTACTAGAGTAAGCTTTTCTTGACGAGACTTACACTGATTGTAGATTATTGTAGTCAAGTTGAATAGACATTAGGTATGAATGGAATAGTTTTGGGATACTAAATGCATTGACAATCATGCAATTAATTATTAGTGAAGAGTGGTGAGTGGTGAGAACTGTATTTTGTTTCCTAACCTTGGTATGGCGCCTATTATGCAATTCTCTTTCAATTAGTCTTGATGTTTTAAGTCTTGCATGCAAATTCAGTTGTTGGCGATAATACAATTATTCATAAATAGTAGGCTAATGAGGCTCATTAATATTAAGTACGGTAGCTCTTCCCTTTTTTAGAGTCCGCTAAGCCTTATGTCGTTGGATCTTTAGGTTATTGCTAAATCATAATTCCTTAATCTATGATTTTTTATCATAAACTTATGCTTTTTAAGTTGGAGAGCCAGACAATAGCCCTGTATACGCAGTTCTGTAGCCTACGTCTCTTTATGATAGGCCGCACACCAACTCGGACAGTAGAGAAGTGGACTTGTGAGACAAGTGGCTTAAAAATCCTTTGAGGTAAAGTTTTTAAAAATTATTTTATATAATTATGAAGTAATCCAACTAAAATCAATAGACCTACTTTTAAAACCGAACTCCGATTTTATTAAATAAAGCAGGGTTGCAGGTTCGAATCTACCTCAAGTCGCCGCAGATACGGACCTTGGGCAAGTTCTTCACTCGCAATTGCTCAGCGCTTCGACGTGAAACTCCGATTCAGTGTCCGTGCTGTAGACGGGAGCGCTTCTGGGTAGGAATCTTGAATAGGCGCTATAACATGTGCACGTATATGCATACATAATTCAACTCGTTTATTGCTCCCAGCTCAAACAATCGGCATAATTACGACCCACAGTAAACAAAAACAACGTAGTGACACAGCAGAAAGACCCAGTAGGGATCAAGGTCCAGCTTCCTATAGGGTCACCTTAGTATCATGAATTTTAATTAGAATATACACTGTGACATGTCGACGTGTTTGCATGCGCACTTGTTATAGCGCCCTTTCAAGCTCACTACCGTACTCAGAGGCGCTCCCGAATGCAGCGCGGACACTGCATCGGGATTCCATGCCGAAGCACATGAGCAATTGCGAGTGAAGGAATTCCCCAAACTCCCTACACGGCGACTTGCGGTAGATTCGAACCTGCAACCCTCCCGCTGCAAAGCAACGAACATGCCAACTACAGTGAGTACTAAACCTGGTCGACGATGAATGAAAATCATCTTTCATGTTGCACAAAAAGTTAATGATGACTAACCAATCAAATGATTTGCATTTTATCTGCAGGTCAACACACAGGCTAGACATTTGGAAGATGCCCGGGAAATTGAGATCAATACGTGTTGTTATAATACGTAAATAGGAAACTCGACTTGTGATTTCGATTTGATTAATGAACGCTAAGAAATCTCTGAGCGTTCATTTTTGCCACCAAGTGACAGACTCGTATACGAATGTCTTTCTTCAAGAAATAAATGGCTCAGCTTGAGCGGCTTTGCCGTAATATCTCGTGTTGTAACCGTAACCTTACAGAATCATAACGATGGTAACGCCACTACGGGCGAGACTTTTCACAGGCGTACATTACTGGCAGATCTATAATAATTTATTATATTGTAGAATACGGCAACAAATAATTTTGTCTCTTCTACATCCTTCATTGATCTTGCCGTATCGCGTGACAGTTTCCCCTGAAAGTCTTTCCCTCCTGGAGACTCTATTTCGAAACAGATTCTCCCCGGCAGATCAGTTTCAGAATAAATTGACGACCTGAGACTATAATTTTTATTATGCTAGAAAAATTTCGGGATAGAATAATATATACATGTATCATCTAATCTTCAGCTGAAATAATATTATAGTGTCCCACGTTCAACGCAAAAACAGTGTAGGCTACAATCACGTGATATTTTTTGCTAACCGGGTTAAATAACTAGTTTACGTTGCTAAATTATTTAGCATAAACACGTCTTCCTTTCTAGGCCCTATATCAGAAAAATTTGCTCCAGCTACAGAGTTACTGTGGGAACGTCAATTCAGCGATAGGGAGGCTCTGTTGGAGGAGGGGGGGGGGGTGGAGAAGAGACTTAAGAACACAGCGGTTTCTAAGTCACACAGTTTCACTGTGATCATTAGTATTATCGAAGTTAGTGCGAAGAAATTTGTAAAAAAAATCAAGAAGTATGATGATAGGTGACAATTCTCGGGTAGAAAGTGCCCCTTTTGCAGCCTGTGCGCCGCTCCCATCCAAGGCCGTAGCCAGGATTTTATTCCGGGGGTGTTTTCAGCGGCCAAGATTTCCATTTTTATCGACGAAATTTCTGACGACCTTTTTTTGGTCGTTAACTTTGATTTTTCAGATCGAAACATCGACATTTAATCTATTATTTCGTTTCGGGGGGTGTTTTATGGCTTTTCCATGCTTTTTTGCATCACGAACTAAAAATGCAATAGATTTTTTATGCATTTTCCATTTCGCTGGGTTTTCAAACACCCAAAACACCCTGTCTACGGCCTTGCGATGGGAGTCCCATCCCAGCGGATTCTCAACTAAAAAGGTGCGACACCAACGAAAAAAATACCGTTACCCCTACAAAACATCCCATCGCAGGCGTCCCGCTATGATTGGTCGTGCGGATGGAACGCCTTTCGACGACGCAGTCATGTAGAAACTGGTGTGATCCGGATGATTTCTTGGTTGAAATCACGCCTCGTTATCGATCACCTACATGTACATATGTATCTCTCGGATACCGACGAAGTTTAGACGGCGGCGCTAATCGGCAGGTGTATGACGGAGGCGGTGGGAAGAGGGTCGGTTGTGATCGGTCGCGTTTGCATGCAGCCAGGAGACTAACAGCATGTAATGGACAAAAGGCGGAGACAGAATGATGTACGTTGAAATGGCCGTTGTAGTTTAACAGTGACACCGTTAGTTGTAAAGAGTTTCTCAAGAGAGAAAGAGATACAAACAGCGAGAGAGAGAGAGAGACGGATGTAGAGAGAGAAACGGAGAAAGAAAGGAAGAGACAGAGACGGATAGAGTAAGGCAGACATAGAGCGAAAGAGAGGAATTATTATAGTTATAGAGTGAGGCAGCCGGCATAGTGTGAGGTGAGCATTGAGTGGCTGGATTGGCAGATTAATTGATTGATTGATTAATTGATTGGGTGACTGATTGATTGATTAATTGATTGATTGAAATACGGATCGATAAGTAGATATGTATATAGAAGGATGGGTAAATAGATAAACAGATACATTGGCAGGAAGAGACAGCATGAGATTATTACCAAGGCAGACAGGCATAGAATGAGCTAACAAGACAGACAGACATTATAGGCCTACATACAGGCAGACAGTGTGGTATTGAGACAGAGGAGTTGTCATCGTTCAATAGCGCTTCCAAGGTCATTCCATCAGGAGTCGCTTAAGTCTATGATCAACTTCTGATCCGTACAGACAGCGTAGTCGCAAGTTGAACAATCACACATTCTGGTGAGTATTTTTACTTAATATTATGTTCATTTCTTTAGGTCAGTTTTAACTTAAACACGATCCCATTGAATCTTTGGTGCATGACGAGCGTTCGCTAATAACTTGCGAAATGCCTTTGCAGGTTGTGCTCTCAGTATTATACGACCAAACCAATAATAATCGTTGAATTGAGGGCGCTACGAAACAGGCCGTTCTTGACAACAGTAGGCTACACGTGCTTCTACATGAAGCAGCGTTCAGACCAGAGCTCTGCGCCGGCCGCGGCGCGCCGCGCCGCCGCCGCCGACACTTTGAGGGCGCCGCCGCCGCCGATTTTTCTTGGTCGGCGCGCCGACGCCGCCGCCGCCGCCAATTTGTCGGCGCGCCGCCGATGCCACGTTGATTTGTTTATTTATTTTTGTTGCATATTCATCTCTTGCACGATTTCGCGATAAAATTATTGTGTCAGTGCCAAGTAGAATCTTTTTCTTAACTTCTTCTATTTTTGCTCGCAACACGGATTTTTCGTCAATGCTATGAAACCTATGATGTTACCTATTCGTTTTGACTTTTGAACAGTGCGCCTAACGTTTAAACTTAGTGGATTTTGTGATTCGATTTGAATTATGGCAGCAACGATGGTAAAAAAAAACCTCCAGGTTGGCCTACAGTACGTGAATTGTTATGCCGTGTGTGCCTCTTGCAAGATAGGCTGACCGTACGCAAGGATTGAAAAGAATAGTCAGCTGTCTAAAATATTAGGATACATGTTACCCTCACGTTGCAAAGAGGTCATGCTTGGCAATTTTACGTAGGCAATTGGTCGCCTCTGCAGGTTTGTGATTCCCTATTGTCGGCCAGTTAGGCTACTACCCAATTCCTATTTTCCCACCAATATCAGACTCCACGCTGCACGTGACTTATGTGAAATTGGAAATTTAGCTTCCGAACTTGATAGGCCTGTCTACATGCACAATGGAGCAATGTTAGGCATTTGGCCAGTAGATTCTATTTTGTCAGCTATTTGAGCAACGTCTCACAAACATGATCCGATTAGGAAAAGAAAATCATTTTCGCGTAAACAAGTGTAACTTATTGTGACTTTGCTTGTTCAGATCGAAAGACTTTGCATAGCGATTAGGTTCAAAGAAGATGCTAAGAGTTTCGAGTAAAAGTCGTTCGGATTATTGGCCGATAAATCAGGAAAAGTAGTGATTTCTGATCAAGTTTACTACTCAGTGTGCTTTGAATAAGGAAATTAAAGAACTACAAGCACCCTCATCTGTTGACAAGATCACATGTATTCTTTCTATTCTTTCACGATAATCACATTTTTTTACATAAAAATTTCTAGGCAAACACAGTATGTATGATTGTTTGTATGTATGTATGTATGTATGTATGTATGTATGTATGTATGTATGTATGTATGTATGTATGTATGTATGTATGTATGTATGTATGTATGTATGTATGTATGTATGTATGTATGTATGTATGTATGTATGTATGTATGTATGTATGTATGTATGTATGAATGAATGTATGTATGTATGTATGTATGTATGTATGTATGTATGTATGTATGTATGTATGTATGTATGTATGTATGTATGTATGTATGTATGTATGCATGCATGCATGCATGGAACTATACAATTTCAGCTGGCCGCGTCAAGATAATGAGCCTTATTCAGCAGGTGAAAGAAATTGAATGTAAAGAAGATAATAAATATCCCCTTCCCAAAATTTTACGGTTCATAAGACAGGTCAATAGTAAAATAGGCAGGTGGCTCAGCCACTGCGCAAACAGTTCATTGACTTCTATTAGTTGGTTACATAAGCTGGAGGTCTGAGTTTGAAACCGCTATCATGTGGTATGATAATCAAGCTTTTGTAGAATTTTTTATTTCAACGTCTATTCTGAGAATAATTGTTTCTCATGCATATTATTTAAGATCAGATAATATTGCCAAAAATAATCGATGAACATGCATGTCTTTATAATTATAGGTTGCTTGTGTAACAACTTTAAAAATAAGTATGCGACGCTGGAGCACCAATCCCACGACGCCGCGCCGCGCCGCCGACGCCGACATTTTGAAGGCGCCGCCGCCGCCCATTTTTGTTGGTCGGCGCGCCGCCGCCGCCGACCAAAAATGACCGGCGCGCCGCCGCCGACACTTGCGAGTCGGCGCAGGGCTCTAGTTCAGACTATGTACTATTAATTTTCATGAACCTTACATTATTTTTCTGCTCGGCCAACTAATCTTTCGTCGTCGCCCACCTCAAAGGTCTCGAAGGTCGAATTGAAAACAGTACCGTCAGCCAGTGTGGTACTGAAATACTTTCAAAAATTATCTACTTGCTTTCTTCGTAGATGTTACATAGACTACGGTACTTCGTGTGTTGTGTTAACTCGACCCAAGGACATGGGCGGAAACCTGGACAAAGACTTGAGGGGACGAACGAGTGGCCGAAAAAAGTTGATGACCTTTTTTTGTCATTTTTGGCCGACCAAAACCGAAAAAGTCAAGAAAATATTTCTATTTTCACCGCCAAAAAATGTTGATTATCTTTTTTAGTCTTTACGCTTAACTATTGGGGGGGGGACAAATGCATGGGCCGTCCCCCCCCCCCCCCCCAACACCTCCTTTGGGGGGACCGTCCCCCCTGTCCCCCTAGGTTTCCGCCCATGCCCAAGGAACATTTCGCTACTACTTTGTATTGCTAGTTACGACACACGTCGTGTTGAATGCTTTTCCTAGTTTTCACGAACTGGCAGAAGGATGCAAAAATTACAGGTGGTTAACTGTTAACTTTTAATTTATGTATAAAAATTACTGCACGGAAATTTTGCTTACATTTGAAAATTTTGATGTTGCCGGTATACCTATTTTGCGCACCATTTATATTCGAATAGTTGTTCCAATTATTCGTATTTGGTCGTAGAGTGACAATCACCTATTCGGTACAATCCTATTATGTATGTTCATACGGATATTTCGCACTTACCAGCAGCTGCTGTTGATTATAATCGTCGGAATTTGGAACACCGAAGATAATGAGTTTCGGTAAGAATCTCACAGTCGCCGTTTCGTCACCGCACCTCTTCCACTACGGATATCCGGAATACGATCACTCTGCCACAGACCACGGACTGGATGTGCTCGCACCGAATGTAGACTTCGACGAGAGACCAGTTCTACCAAATCAACTAGGCTGGACCAGTCCACCCAGCGGGTTCTGCACCCAGGACCTTCTCGATCAGGTCCTGTACGGATATGACAAATGCGACGACGATGATTTCAACCGTAATGATCTGGAGGCCAATGCATATCTTTCGAAACAGCTCAGCCACGGTACTCTTCCAAATTCTTTTGATCCGAATTATGCGGATAGATCTGATCGTAGCAAATATTTTAGAAATTTAACGTCAAAATAGATTGAATTAGACGTAGATTAGATCTATCTGCACTTTTTCTGCAGGTAAATTAAATACTGTGTATTGCCTCTCTCACTTGAATCTAAAATTCGTTAAAGTAATTATAGTCTTCCCAAGTTTTCATATTAAATAGATTTTGATTTGTGGTCGTTTGAAGTAAATACTCCGCAATACAATAAGATTAGATCTATAGTCCTACTGCATCGAAAAACTCGATTGAAATTCCACCAAGATTAGAAAAACCACCATCCAGATTACGGTTGGTAAGCGATGATAAGTTTTAGAATGACCTGAATCAGAGGACTGAGTATAGGGCCTATAAGAGACTTCATTTTGGCAGTGAAATTCAAAAGCCTTGGATGATCAATTTTTTAGCAAGAGGTTGACAAAAGCAAAGCGAGAAATAAAGACCTTAGGTATTTTTTCATAAAGTTTCCTAAATGTAAATATTTTTCAGTTTCACTCTGTGTATCGTAACCGTAGCCTATTATCATCTGGCGCATTGTGCATAGAAATGTGTTAAAATCCTAAAAGTAGTTGCCTAGTTTAATTAAGAATAGGAGTCAATTTCTCCAAGTGCCTAATCTCCAGCCACCCCAATGTTCAAGTTCATCAAGTTCAAGTTCATTTTATTTCAACAACACATATTAATAATACACATCACTGTGTACAAATTACCAAAATAGTTCGATTATTCACAAAGTTAGTCTGGAAGAAAAAAAAGCTCAGTTAAACTTATCGAGCTCATCTTACATTGTAGGCCTAATCAAAAGAATACACGCAAATTATTTACCGTCATTGAACCCAATTTGAACGTAGGTTATCTAGTACTAAAACTTGTATAATGATCTAATGTAGCCTACTTACATTCATTTTAATATTATTTGGTGATGATGATTATTTGGCGCAACGGAATAAAATGAAGACAGAACAAAATAGAAAAACTTGATTAGTAGCAGGATATCAAGTACTGTTTATAGCTCTTACTAAATGTAGTTAGCGAGTCAATGGACTTAAATGTGAGGGCGCCCATGTGAACCGGGGTTTCAAGTGAGCTTTCTCAACTCTTCCTCTTCCTTCAGGTATCGAAAGGATCCTGGGAACACGAAAATCGTCAACAAAGACCATTGAGACAAAGCTGAATTTACCTCAGGGTATCTAAGCGATTTCAGTCAGTCGATTATATCGTTAGGGTGCTCCAGATTCTAATGCATTTTCAAAAAGTTTCAAAAAATACTGCTCCCTGGCAATTTTCCCATTCCATTTATCATTTTGTTCAACTGTACCAAGTTTCAGACCAATTGAAAAAGGTTAAGCCTTGCCACCGGTATAAAAACTTTACAATAGGAAAATACATGGGAATTTTCTTTAAAATCGGCAATTTGGAAACTATGATTGGAATTGGTGGGAAAACTTAATTATTTCATGATGATTAACTTATTTTACAAGCTCTTATATGTGCTTGACGTTATTTATTATGAGAAATGTTAGATGCTCTGGGTGCAGTATGAGAATTAGGCTATACAAAAATTGCTGCATGCAAATCATACATTAATTTATGTGGAGTTGCGTTGTGCAATGAAAACTTTACTGTGGATCTTAAGAAAGACTAAGGTGTAGAATCCAAACCAGGAAATTCTCACACTGACTGGATGTGTCTTAGATTGTTTATTGAACATAGATAAACTATTTTTAAGAAGTGATGACGAAGCATTATGGCTTGTTGGGGGGCCAATTATTATCCAATTGTCAGACAACGGAATTTCTGTAAATGGAGATGTTTTAAGTTTGTTCGTTTATCTAAAAAAAGATCCAAATGTTCGTGCTACTGGAACGATTCAAAAAGCAGTGAAGAGAAATTAAATATGTTTGGGGTTGTCGAGCAACGAAAGAAGAACGTCAAGGCCAAGATTCTGGACCTTTACGATAATTATAATAAAGTCGTGTTTGCACGTTCAATGCCTTATTTTTTGGTCAAGGCGTGGTTCTTAGCAATGTCTGCTGCGGATGCACCTTTAGATGGTCTGCAGTTCTGAACTGATCAACACGACTGGTTCAGATGTTGCAGGAGCTGAAGTTACTGTACTTAGTCATCTATGATATCTTGCAGAAGAAATTGTGTCATTCGCATTGATCTTCAATCAATGGTTTCTGAATCGGAAAACCCACAAATCGCTCGCCAACTTCTGACAGTGAGACAAACAGAAGAACTGGAAACCCTAATTTAAGTAGGCTATTTCCGCAGTTGACTGCATCCTCAAAACTGATTCATTTGATTACCAAAAAGGCAGTGCTTGTTGTTCAACCTACTTTTAATATTGAAAGTGATTGGATCAACTTAGGCTACTACCAGGCTACCAGCAGCACAGTGGAAAGCTGTTGACGATTTCCAGCAAGCAGCTCTATATATACTGTAGCCCATGACTATCTGTTCGTGAATGGAAGAAGCGATGAAACTAATAACATACTTTGTAAATACAGTCATAAAGGATGAATGTCAACGATAGTCTACTCTACAGGTGGTTGAAGCACATCCACACAGATTCTGAGATTTTAAGCACTGAGGAAACTCTTGAAACAGTATACTGTAGCGGCTCCTATACCGGTACATGTAGCCTAGGCTAACACTGTAAGATCTGTAGGTCAGTGGGAGTTGAATTGCAGTAACAGTTTGTGTAGAAGTGTCGCATTATTTTGAAGTTAGGGTCATGTTCTGACCAATAAATTATAAACACATACTAGTTTTTCCATGTATACTTACATACCGGCAATTTGTATTTTCAACTGAAAAATATCGGCTAATGTTAAACTTCATCGTGCTGGTGGCAAGGCTTAACCTTGATGTAGAATCCTAAAATTTGGTTTTTTAGACTCATCTCTATGAGACGCATGGGAAAATATCCGGGGAGCTAAGAATTTTCAACTTTTATTTTTTTGGAGCACCCTATTATATCGTCCTATGTCCTAATGAGACTAAAACGGAATTCATATCATCATATGGGTTGGCGGTTAGAGTAGTGCATCGTCACTTGTTGAAAACTTGTCCATGCAGCCTTCTGAACTTAATATTTTTATTCAGTTGTTCACTAACTAAATAAGTTAATTCATCAAGACTCGTCGTTCTTTTTCATTCAATTCATTCATCCAATTATTGATTCGCCAGTGAAATTAATTAATTCACATTCACTCATTCATCAAACCATTGGTTCATAAATTAATACATCATTAGGATGCACATTTATCCATTCTTCCATTCAGCAATCCATTCATTTATACATTAACACATTAATTCTTCATCCGTTCATCCAATAATCGATTCATCGATTCATCCATCCATTCACCCATCCATTCATCCATCCATTTATCCATCCATTCATACATGCATTCATCCATCCCAATAATCCATCCATTTATCCATCCATTCATCCATCCATTCATCCATCAATCCATTCATCTATCAATTCATCCAATTTATTTATGCATCAATCCATACATTCATCCATTCATCCATCCATTCATCCATCCATTCATTTATCCGTCCATGCATCCATCCATTCATCCAATTCATTCATGCATCAATTCATCCATTCATCCATCCATCCATCCATTCATCCATGCATCCATTCATTGTAGGCCTACGTTTGGGTCGTTCCTGCATCGGTGGTATCTATCGATGGGCCGTCTTCAGTTCCTCCCATTCGACTCTTCGACAGGGAACCGCGTTTGGTCCGTTCCAGGGAACCAGCGTCGATCCGAACCAAGTAGAGGAGACACTGAAGGACAACAATTGCATGTGGGAAGTGGGTGTTATATAAATTAAATTGAACAGCAATAAAACTCTGTATTCGTCATATTGCCCAATAAATTTTAAGGCGCTTCGAAATAGAAGCTAATGTGAGGCGAGGTACTGTGAACCAAAGGTTTAGGTACAGTGCGAAGGTAAGTCAAAAGCATCGCAAAGGTAAGGGACTGCGATGCAAGAAGTCTCAAGCACACGAAACCAAAGGTAAAATACACTATATCATCATCATCATCGTCATCGTCGTCATCATCATCATCATCATCATCATCATCATCATCATCATCATCATCATCATTCATCATCATCATCATCAGCATCATCATCATCAGCAGCAGCAGCAGCAGCACCTGCTGCAGTAGTAGCAGCCGTACCTGCACTATTATTTTTGCTACCACTATTACTACTAATACTGCTACTAATATTTTTTAATTACATTTCACCTGAAGTAAGTTTATAGAATAATAATTTCTCAAGTTCAAAGAGATTCTGATAAGTTGTGGTGTTAGTCGTGCTCGTCTTGTTTTGATAATTATTAATACTGTTATAATTGTTAAATTTTATTTATAATTATTATTATTATTATTATTATGATTAATTTCTAGATCTACGATGGTCTTCGTCTGAGCCATTTCGTTGATGGTAGTAGCACCTACTCCTCTTCCTTGTCCTCATCATCATCTTCCGTTCACTGCTGGATGTCTTACGTCAGATGTGCCCGACATCAGATCGAGCAGAACTTGGATGTGGTTCAGAAGGACGCTGGCATCTACTATGAGGTATCGAGGGACATCGAGTACGGTACGGAGCTGGTCGTATGGTACGGAGAGACGTACCACCAGTACCTGGGAATACCAGTGGAGATGGGTCAGAAGCAGCAGCAGCTACAGCGAGGAAAGAGTGTGACAGAGGATGAAGAAAGGATGATGGTGGAAGGTAAGTGACTCGTTGGATACTGACAGTGCATTGTTATCGTCTTATTGTTCATCATCATCATCATCATCATCATCATCATCATCATCATCATCATCATCATCATCATCATCATCATCATCATCATCATCATCATCATCATCATCATCATCATCATCATCATCATCATCATCATCATCATCATCATCATCATCATCATCATCATCATCATCATCATCATCATCATCATCATCATCATCATCATCATCATCATCATCATCATCATCATCATCATCATCATCATCATCATCATCATCATCATCATCATCATCATCATCATCATCATCATCATCATCATCATCATCATCATCATCATCAGCTTTATTAACTCAATGACGGTGATGACGTTGATGCTTGCAATGTTACTGATGGTGGCGATGACAATGATCACCATTGCGCGGCGGTAGTGTATAGTGGTGGCGTCAGTGCCTTGGAGCCGGAGGTTCCAGGTTCGAATCCACCTCAAGCCGCCGCGTAGTGACCTTGAGCAAGGTCGCCACTTGCAACTGCTCGTGCGCTTTGGCGTGAAACTCTGATGCCGTGTGGTCGGGAGTGCCTCTGAGTAGAAAGCTTGATGAGGCGCTGTAGCGAATGCAGGAAATAAGAAATAAAAACAATTTATGTGGTGGTCGTGCTGGTGTTGATGCTAGTGATACATAATCACCGTCCTCAATTATCATCATCCTTGCGGCAAAATTATATGCTATGATCAAACGCTTGCGATGACATCATCATTCGTATCATCATCATCATCATCATCGTCATCGTCATCGTCATCGTCATCGTCATCGTCATCGTCATCGTCATCGTCATCGTCATCATCATCATCATCGTCATCGTCATCGTCATCATCATCAATCATCATCATCATCATCGTAGTCGTCGTCGTCGTCGTCATCATCATCATCATCATCACCATCAAGGTCATCAGCAGCCTTCGTGATACTAGTGTTAAGGCACTATATAAATGTCCATATTCAATTATGCATGCATACATAGGCTACATGCATACATCATCATCCTAATCATCATCGTCGTCATAATCATAATCATCGTCATTTATTACTCGTAGATGATTGTCCGACTTCAATGTGTGAACTTGGTAAGGAGGGCATTAGAGCTCTCGAATTACATTTCTTTTGTCTTGTACGGCATTGTTGCGCAAAGAATGTATTCTCTTTGTGACCAATAATACTTCAAAAGAATGCGCGATTCAACCTCGTATTCATTCTCTCGTAAGACATTTTCATACTTCCCTGCCTCCAGTCGATTCTTCCTTTTCTCTCCTCGATCTCTGTCACAATGGCTTCTCAAATTTCCTTTTCGTGCTCAGTGTCACAGAGGACATTTGGTGAACTTGGGATTTGGGAACGTTGGCCGCGGTAGTCTATAAATAAATAATCAGCTCATTGGTAATTTGGTCTACTTCGATAAAACACTGCACGAGTTACTGAGTGTGTTTTATTCAAGGTGATGCAAGAAAAGCTGATACCATTAGAAAATATCGACTGCGCGGTTAAAGACTTTAGGGTAGAAATCGTTCAACGAGAAAGCTGCGGAGTTGGTGAATTGTTTAGACGAATAATTATTAACCTTCGTGTTGCGGACACTGTTGCAGCTTTTAAGTAGGTGCACACACTGCACAGGTTAAAAGCGCCAGTCAATATTACTTTTTTGTTGCCCTGCATGAGGTAGGCTACCTCATTCCCACAGGGACTTATGGACTATTATTAACTCAAGAATGAACGTCTGGTGGGTCAGGCCTCGTCTTCAGGGTGTGAGGTAAAAGTACCTTTGAAAGCGACTAGGTTGTAGCGTTATTATTACTATTATTACTATTATTATAATTTTTTTCCCCTGAGGTACCTATGATCCCTCAAGGACTTACGCCCTAATAACTAAAATAAAAACATCTGGAACGGCACCTAGTCGTCGTTGAAGTCCAGCGCAGGGAAAGAGCCACGGAATGCCACCGCATTATTATTATTATTATTATTATTATTATTATTATTATTATTATTATTATTATTATTATTATTATTATTATTATTATTATTATTATTATTATTATTTTTATTATTATTATTATTATTAATAATAATAATAATAATAATAATAATAATTATTATTATTATTATTCGTCATGCTACAAGAGGTTACTATTATTAGGCCTATTATTATTATTATTATTATTATTATTATTATTATTATTATTATTATCATTATTATTATTATTATTATTATTATTGTTATTATTATTATTGTTATTTTTATTATTTATTTATTAATTAATTTATTTATTTAGCGCCGCTATCATATGACGAAACATTAATAATCAACTGCGCACATGAGCCAATGGGAGCGACGGACTTGATCAAGGTTTCTAAGATACACGATAACCGTATCCGAGTATTATAATAATTTCGTGTGACAAAGCATCTACCCTTCTAACCAATCGACTCCCATATTCATTGTTCACGGTAACCGGATATGTTGCACTATGTTATCTTAGCCTAACATAACACCATACACAATGACACACCAGTCATTACATACATATATATATATAATAACATGTATAAAGATATTATATAAAAATAACATGTGTATATATAATAACATGTATATAGATATTATATAAACATGCATATGTAGATATATATAATAACATGTATAATTATATATATATAATATGTACATAAATGTACATATATATGCAACATAGCGCAAGAAAAATCGAATCGTCGGTTAATGGCGCACGTTGAATCAATTCATGAATTCGCGATGCAGCAGACATCGAACGGCGAACATTACACGGCTTCGACTGTAATCGGATATGTTCAAACAACACCGGGTCTTTGTCGGCAGACTGAGATCGCAATTATTATCATCGAAGATAAATCCTTTAAGATAGTAACACCGCAGAACAGCGGACTCTATTTTCTCGTGCAGCATCGTCCGCAATTTATACAGCGCCTTTTTTGGACCTTTGCAGAAGCGGTCAATGCCAGGAGAATGCCCGAGACAGACCTACCTGTACCTGTATATAATATTATAGACTCTAGTGCCCTTGAACTCAAAACAATTCTCTTCCCTTTGTCTTTGAGGACATTGTCCTAACCTCGTCGTTATTATTATTACTACTCTGCCACGGACTTGATTGTTCCTCAGGTCCGGACTTCCATCGCTTTTGCCGTGATTGGTTTAGGTATGTCCTCATGTGGGTTCGGATCGAGAGGTTGGATCGGGTCCATGAACGGGTCTGCATGCGGCGCGACTTATTTGCGGGTTCACCAAGTCCAACCTCATATTATTATTATTATTATTATTATTATTATTATTATTATTATTATTATTATTATTATTATTATTTTTTTTTTTTTCCGAGGTATAAATGATCCCTCAGGCTTTAAAATCAATAATAAAAACATTGTTGTTCTGGAGTTAACGGTCATCCTCGTCGGTCAATTGTGCAAAAGTGCCTCGAAATGCAACGGCATTGAACTTCTGCGTGCAAATGGAAAGGCGCTGAAACAAGCGCGCCGTCTCCTGCGGATCCCCAGAAACCATGGTCAGACGCCGACCAAGTTCTGACAAGAACTCCCGACCCTGAGCGTTGATGGGGCCTAGAGTTTCCAGTGCCACTGGAATAAAATCATGTGTGGTGGGGATTTCTGTATACTTTGTAGTCTTCTTCGAGGCTGCCATCTCTGCTGCTGCTCCAGGTGTTAAGGATGTAAGGTGTATATATGACGTTGCGCACGTGTGTACACTGGTGGCATCCCAAGTCATATATTTTCCTCTTGACCACGGTATTAACGTTATTATTATTATTATTATTATTATTATTATTATTATTATTATTATTATTATTATTATTATTATTATTATTATTATTATTATTATTATTATTCCAGTACACGCGTAAGTTCAGGCGCTGACTTTCTTTGGCGAAGCGCATCTCATTCAGGATTGAATCATTCGTGTGGTGCTGGTGCTTATCAGTCTGGACGCTCTCTTGCCTGCGTGAACTTTACCGTCCCGTCTCCCCTTTCCGCTTGCACAATGCACAGGCCGCCGCGCACTGCGACTCAATTTTCCAATTCGCCCGTTCTGCGATAATGCAGTGGTTGGTCCAACAATCTGGAACGGGTTTTTCTTGACACAATAATTATGACCAAAGCCCAACTCTGATTAATACATCAATTAGCACGTCGTACCCGGTACATAATTATTTTCTTTGGAAATGACAGCTAAACACCAATAATAAGTAATTCAGGATGAATTATTAGGGTATAGGGGCCTACTAGATGTGATCAGGTAGCCTAAGCACAGTGTGTGGGTTTTACGTGGGGGAAGATGGGTATCATAGGCGCCATGTTTGGTATATGAACACGTGGGGGAGATGGGTATCATAGGCGCCATGTTTGGTCTTTTGACAAGTGGGGGAGATGGGTAATATCATAGGCGCCATGTTTGGTCTTTTGACAGGTGGGGGAGACGGGTACCATAGGCGCCATGTTTGGTCTTTTGACAGGTGGGGGAGACGGGTATTATAGGCGCCATATTTCGTCTTTTTGACAGGTGGGGGAGACGGGTACCAGTGCCAGCGATGTGGAAAAGTCTTCGCCTACAAATACTATCGCGACAAGCATCTGAAGTACACGAGATGCGTTGACCAAGGAGACAGAAAATTTCCATGCGTCCTCTGTAACAGGTAAAAGTAGTAGTAGAATAATTATTGTAGCATCAGTAATAGTGGTAGCGGTAACTGATAGTGATAGTGACAGTGGGCGCAATGGTAGTAACACTAATAGCCTTAGTAGGACTGACAATAGCAGCAGTAGCAGTTTCAGTAGCAGGAGCAGTTGCAGTTGTAGCAGAAGTGGCTGTAGCAGTAGTAGTAGTAGTAGTAGTAGTAGTAGTAGTAGTAGTAGTAGTAGTAGTAGTAGTAGTAGTAGCAGTATCAGTGGCAGTAGCAGTTGCAGTTGTAGCAGTAGTGGCTGTAGCAGTAGTAGTAGTAGTAGTAGTAGTAGTAGTAGTAGTAGTAGCAGTAGCAGTGGCAGTAGCAGTTGCAGTTGTAGCAGTAGTGGCTGTAGCAGTAGTAGTAGTAGTAGTAGTAGTAGTAGTAGTAGTAGTAGTAGTAGTAGTAGTAGTAGTAGTAGTAGTAGTAGTAGTAGTAGTAGTAGTAGTAGTAGTAGTAGTAGTAGTAGTAGTAGTAGTAGTAGTAGTAGTAGTAGTAGTATCAGTGGCAGTAGCAGTTGCAGTTGTAGCCGTAGTGGCTGTAGCAGTAGTAGTAGTAGTAGTAGTAGTAGTAGTAGTAGTAGTAGTAGTAGTAGTAGTAGTAGTAGTAGTAGTAGTAGCAGTATCAGTGGCAGTAGCAGTTGCAGTTGTAGCCGTAGTGGCTGTAGCAGTAGTAGTAGTAGTAGTAGTAGTAGTAGTAGTAGCAGTATCAGTGGCAGTAGCAGTTGCAGTTGTAGCAGTAGTGGCTGTAGCAGTAGTAGTAGTAGTAGTAGTAGTAGTAGTAGTAGTAGTAGTAGTAGTAGTAGTAGTAGTAGTAGTAGTAGTAGTAGCAGTATCAGTGGCAGTAGCAGTTGCAGTTGTAGCAGTAGTGGCTGTAGCAGTAGTAGTAGTAGTAACAGAAGCTGCAGCAGCATTATTAGTAGCACTGCCTATCTCTGGCAACATTAGTAGCAGCAGTGGTGATATGGCGATGGTAGTAGTCTATAATATTATTATAGCCTATAGTCTTGGTTGAAGGCGGTGCTGTAGTGATAATAGTCAGTACTATTGTAATACGTCGTTTTTTATGTCGATAATATCATACAAATTGTGTAATTGCAAAATACTGTGGCGATAGCCAAACAGGTGCTGAATGTAGACATTAGCTTGCACTACAATGCATTGCAATTTGCTGTATCAGTCTTATAATAGGAGTTCCGCATCACACTCCAATTTATCTTGCGCCGAGCTTTAATCTTTATTTAATACGGGTGTGTGTGTGTGTTTAATTCCACAGATCTTTTGAGAAGAAAGATCGTCTTAGGATCCATGTTCTGCACGTACATGAAAAGCATCGGCCACACAAGTGCACCGTCTGCGCAAAGAGCTTCAGCCAATCATCGAGTCTGAACAAACACATGAGGGTGAGGATGATAGTCAGATATCAATCCATACCAATCCATTCCTATATGCAATCCGATTTATTTCGATTTCCATTCGATTCTGTTTAATTATATTTGATGATGTTCAATTCGATTCGATTCTATTTTATGTGATTCTATGAGAATTCTATTCTACCTGCTGCTACAGATTGCGAGATAACCACATTGATAAAAAATATTATGTTTTACTAGAACCTTTTCGATTGCAGTCTAGTATTAATTCTTCTTCTCTGCAGTTCAATTGCGATGATTCTATTCTCTTCGATTTGACGCTTATAGATTTTGTTTTATTCTGTTCAAAAGCTATCAAGTAAAATTGATCAGAGACAGAGAGAGACAAACAGAGACAGACAGAGACAGGGAGACAAAGACAGAGACAAAGACAGAGACAGAGAGGCAGAGACAGAGACAAAGACAGAGAAATGGAGATAAAGACAGAGACAGAGACAGGGAACCAAAGACAGAGACAAAGACAGAGACAGTGAGACAAAGACAGAGACAAAGACAGAGACAGGCAGAGACAGGGAGACAGAGACAAAGACAGAGACAGAGAGACAGAGACAGAGAGATAGCTGCAGTGGAGTTGTTAGAAGGATGTGGAGGTTGAAGTTAAGAAATGAGATGCATGTTGATTGATTCCTGGTATATATATATATAGGTACACAGCGGTGAACGACCGTACGTATGCGTCTACTGTAGCAAGGCTTTCACAGCTTCAAGCATCCTTCGAACCCACATTCGACAACACTCCGGTGAAAAACCATTCAAGGTAATATGTGACACAAGGGCTCAAAACCCGTCACAAATCAACAAACCACGGGTTTAGAACCCGGGTCACATATTATTATCAGAGCAATGATGATCATTATCAATTTATAGACATACAGCCATAGCAAGAGACTTCTATGATTGTCTACTGGACGAAAGTATAATGCTAATTTTTTTATGATAATTATAAGTAACACCTAGATAGTAGTGAAAGATATCTTGACAACTTGGAATACCTGGGCTGGGATCGCCTCTTAGCAGATCTTTCGATGAGGCGCTATATAAATTCTCGAAATGAATTAATGAATTTCTAGAGTAGCAGCATATATTTTTAAATGTGTGTAAACCAACATGCGACTTCCACTTGCTCGATTTATAAAGAATATAAAATCCATTGAATCTATTTTTATGTTGTATTTATCAAGATAGCATTATCTCTTTGTGTCTTTATCTCTCTCCATGTCTTTATCTCTCCATGTCTTTATCTCTCCATGTCTTTATCTCTCAGTGTCTTTATCTCTCTCTTTGTCTTTATCTCTCCATGTCTTTATCTCTCCATGTCTTTATCTCTCAGTGTCTTTATCTCTCAGTGTCTGTATCTCTCTCTTTGTCTTTATCTCTCTTTGTCTTTATCTCTCAATGTCTTTATCTCTCCATGTCTTTATCTCTCCATGTCTTTATCTCTCCATGTCTTTATCTCTCCATGTCTTTATCTCTCCATGTCTTTATCTCTCCATGTCTTTATCTCTCAGTGTCTTTATCTCTCAGTGTCTTTATCTCTCTCTTTGTCTTTATCTCTTCATGTCTTTATCTCTCCATGTCTTTATCTCTCCATGTCTTTATCTCTCAGTGTCTTTATCTCTCAGTGTCTTTATCTCTCTCTTTGTCTTTATCTCTCCATGTCTTTATCTCTCCATGTCTTTATCTCTCCATGTCTTTATCTCTCCATGTCTTTATCTCTCCATGTCTTTATCTCTCCATGTCTTTATCTCTCCATGTCTTTATCTCTCTTTGTCTTTATCTCTCCATGTCTTTATCTCTCCATGTCTTTATCTCTCAGTGTCTTTATCTCTCAGTGTCTTTATCTCTCTCTTTGTCTTTATCTCTCCATGTCTTTATCTCTCCATGTCTTTATCTCTCCATGTCTTTATCTCTCCATGTCTTTATCTCTCAGTGTCTTTATCTCTTAGTGTCTTTATCTCTCTCTTTGTCTTTATCTCTCCATGTCTTTATCTCTCCATGTCTTTATCTCTCCATGTCTTTATCTCTCCATGTCTTTATCTCTCCATGTCTTTATCTCTCAGTGTCTTTATCTCTCAGTGTCTTTATCTCTCTCTTTGTCTTTATCTCTCCATGTCTTTATCTCTCCATGTCTTTATCTCTCCATGTCTTTATCTCTCAGTGTCTTTATCTCTCTCTTTGTCTTTATCTCTCTTTGTCTCTATCTCTCCATGTCTTTATCGCTCCATGTCTTTATCTCTCCATGCCTTTATCTCTCCATGCCTTTATCTCTCAGTGTCGACATTGTGGAAAAGCGTTTGCCTCCCACGCCGCTCACGACAGTCACGTAAGGCGAACGCATGTGACGACGAGTCCAAGCACCTGTCCGCTGTGCCAGAAGGAATTCACCCGCTACCAGGATCTGAGAAAACACTGCTGTACACCATCATCAGTGTCAGGTACGTCACTCATCCTTTCCTCCAACTCCTAGGCGAAATTAAAGACATGGAAGTGTTTCATTCGCTCCAGTACTGATTGTGCTCTAGCAGTGCCAGTCCCAAGCCTGGATAAAAAGAGGAGGGTGATGCTAGTGATCTTGTAATCTCACACAGTGTCGTCAACTGAACCGATTACTACCATTACAACTATACCAGTCTTTCAGTGTGGCAATGAGAAAGTTCTGAGACTAAAAGATACTCTGAATATCCCTGTCAAAGGTCAACTATGTCAACAGGAATTACGTGTTTGCGTGTGTCTACCAGCGGCGACCTTTCCAGTTTACTCCGCTCTGCAGCATGCTTTGCGATCCTATTAATTTCGTAGAGAAATTTCTGTTGAGTGACTATACAATGATTTGGTTTTTTCTGAAATTTTTTCATCGGTTTCATTAAAAATCTGAAGTTATTTAGTGATCTTCTTTTACATTATAGGCCTACTGAGCAGAACTTGTTGACATTTTTGCATGAATTGCAGGTCCCGGCTCGCGTTTTGGTACGGTTGAAATAAAGAGGTACGGTTGACAGTAAAGCGTACGGACGATACGAGAAACATTCCGGATGCCACAAGACTAATCCATGGGGAGAGAATTCGCATCAATTCACACACAAACTATATCTCTACTAGGCTACTACTAACTCCTTACGTTCTCCATTACAGCTGTGAGAATTTGCAAGCGTACTTTGAAGAAGTTCAAAGTTTAAATATGCAAATTGTTTTTCGTATGTGACTACGTAGACCATTAATTTTATTATTCTCTCCAATTTATATTGCAATAGAAAGTGCGCATTTATATAGCGCCTTTTCACAGTCGCGTCTCAACGTCAGTAAGCAAGGTCCTGATAATGTCAATAAACGGGAATGGCATTTAGCGGTTGCGAAATAGTAGTTTGTAGAGCGAGAATAGTAAGCTCAACTATCACAGACTGACTTGCAAGGCTCTGCTATGATCCCTGCACATTCCCTAAAGCTTATAATAATACTAGTCTTGCATGCATGGCTAGCTGCTACTTTGTGAGTTATGTCTTCTGTGATTTTGCGTTCTTGTGAATGGTTTGAATTGCATAACTTGTCCATCTTTCGTACGGTACTGCATAACTGTGTAGGCCCACTGTAACCGGATAGATGGATGGATCCAGATTTGACGAGGGCTTAATATGACAACAGAGGCCGTTGCCCTCGAAAAAATTTTGTTCGGCCTATTGCACCACTATTGAACATCTTTTTAAAATATAAACCGGATGCGGTCTGTATAAACGAGGGAAAATATTATTACAAAAATATAGGAAGATGAGGCTCGAACTCGTACCCTCCAGAGTATACTAGGTGAATCGCCTAACCAGCCTGCAACATTGCCCTACCTAAGCGGCATCTTCTTACCCACCCCTTACTGCACGGTATCCTACACCAGAGCTTTTTTAACGTTCATTCTGAACAAAATGTGCAGTTGCAATGATTTATATAAGCGGATGACTAAAAAAGTAATTAAATTTTATATGCAGCGACTTGCGGCAATATCTTTGGGGAAAACTTGGTACAAATTTCTGACAAACGACTAAGAAAAGGTCATGAGAATTTTCTTCGCCGGCGACCTGCGACAAGTTTGGGGAAAACATTTTTCAGAAACGAATAAAGGTCCTTGCAAAATTTTTCCAACAAACCCAGATTAGAAAAAATTGTTGGTTGTGCAGTTGCAAAAATTTCTGTAAAAAAGCCTTTCCCTACACGGTTGGCAATCTTCTGTCATGCGCCGATCAACCGAGCCGCTTCCGCGGCACATGCCTCCGACCCCTCAGAATTGTGGTCGTCGTCACGGTGTGAAATAGCAGTACGGCAACTATCTGTGCACACACCAAACACCGACATCCAGACAACCACCAACCAGACGCGTGGATATCACCGTCCACTGCTTCCGGCATTAGCAGCTCCGTCGTCCCGTGTTTACCCCATCGATGCGCAGTCCTTGGAACGCGCCACTCATCAAAGCATTGCCGCGCAGCAAACGCGCTCTTTGAGGTGGCACCGCCGCCGCCGCTGCCCGTCGCTCACAGGGGGACGCTGCCAGTGCTGCTCCCTTCGCCGGCGGAGGTAGCAGCAGCAGCGGGCGAGAGCATATAGACACTGTGGCCGTCGATGAATCTATATACCACCGCTGCCGAAAGGATAGAAGAGACGGCGGTGGTGGCGGCGGTTGTGGTGGCGTTGGTGGAGGCGGCTGCATCGGTTAGAGTACAAAGCGAACGAGACCGCATAGAATACCTCGTCCTCTTGATAAATATTTGTCCACTGTTACGATTCCCTTTTGCCGCCGCCGCCGAATCTAAACGTATACCTGCGCTAAATGCTTTTTCTACTACCACATAAAATTATTGCTGTCTCGCAGCTACTGTAACAGTATATAATTATATAAATATGTATATGCATAAAAATATATGTTTGATTATGTGCGTATCTGCCTATACATGTATATAATGCGCGTGGTATTTATCCGTTATTACGTGTGCCTACATGGATGCGCAAGAAAGCAAGTGGGAGTGAGAGGGGAAAAGAAAAAGGGACAAGAGAGAAAGGGAGAGAGACAGACAGACATAGAGACAGACAGAGAGACACACAGAGAGAGAGAGACAGTGGGCGACAGACAGAAAGAGATAGATAGAGTGAGAAAATGAGAGAGAGAGAGAGAGATATGTGTGGAGGAAGGAGAGGGCGAAGAACAAGAAGTAAAGGAAGAATGTAAACCAGATATATATCTAGAAAGCATGCATAGAAGAGATTCATGCTTGAGCGAGTTTTGAGGCGTTTCTTGAAGAAAGAGAACAAACTCGAGCATCGTCGAAACATTGGCAGTATGCTTGATTATGACACTTGATTATGCTATATGTGCCATTCCATTGTGTGTGACATTAGCGATGCACGAAAGACCATGATTGCACGATTGCATAATATTTTTATGTCTTACGATGAATTTCAATGATGCATTATTAACCATAACTATTGTCAGGGCTTAAAGTGTGGCAGGACGGTCAAGGACGTTGTCCAGACACTTATTTTCAAATCACTATGCCGTCCTGCCACTTAATTATCCAGCACACCTGAAAAGGTGAAGGACGTCCAGGCATTTATCTTTTTTACACTTTAAGCACAGACCATTACCATCAGTTTATTGGTCAAAAAATTTGCAAATTATTATTATCGTCGTACTATACAGTAACAACTAATCTATTGCCCCCAAAATGAAACCAGAAGTAGGACTGCAGAGTCGCACTGGTTAGGGCCACCTACATGTATGCACATAGTCTGGTGCTATATGATTAACAGCGGTTGTTTAGATTCGTATATACAATATACACGTGCGAGGAGCATAGGGCACAAACGAAGTCTGTGTTTTTCCAAGAGAGTTGATTTTTACGAGCGCTTTGTTTCAGCACAATAATATGTATAGATTGTATACCATACAATACATGCATACGTGTCTGCGCTTTTATATAGCGCGTTTGTTAGAACCTCGGGAAAAAACGCCAATAATAGAGCACAAACTAACACACGCAAAAGCTATTTAGAATACCCAGTGGCAGAATTCGGATAAAATCCTGCGCACATAAAGGGAAGATGTCACTGGGTGCACCTGAGAGACTGCTGCTGATGCTGCTGATGCTGCTGATGCTGCTGATGTTGCTGCGGCCAAGCAAATAGACCATCACCGGCCGAATCACCGGACCATGACAGACAACGAAGAAACAATACGATGCTGTTATTTCAACAGCGCACGTGCGTTTGCGGATCGATGGTAACGTGAAATGTGTCGATACGCTTTAAAGTCCGCGTCATGCGTCACCGATTGTTGTGGAAGCGAGAACGTTCACGCATCACTGAACCGTTCCAATGTCGCCTCTTGTCTGCTGTGGTTCTTTTCAGTAGTTAAAGCCGCGTGTTCGTCCTCAATAATATTATAGTCTGGGTACAGATTATTCTTAGTCATTCTTAGTTATATGTGGTGAAACGCGGTGGTGTAGTGGGTATGTTCGTCGCCTTGCAGCCGAAGGGTTGCAGGTTCGAATCCACCTCAAGTCGCCGCGTAGGAACCTTTGGCAAGTCCTTCACTCGCAATTGCTTGGGCGCTTCGGCGTGAAACTCTGATGCAGTGTCCGCTCTGTAGTCGGGAACGCCTCTGAGTATGGAGCCTAAAGGGTCGCTATAACAAGTGCACAATGCACATACAAGCAAACTAAAGCAATATGTAATTACTTGTATCGGCAGACACTAAATAAACATCGTATCATAATATTATTGTGATCTCAAGGCCACATCTCATTGAAACGATAATTATCCTAGAGAATTTTCTAATCGTGTTCCTCCCACTTATCTACCTTCATGACGGAACAACTTCACTGGCTTCCAATCTCGACCTGTATACAATTTAAAGTTCTGATTTTGGTCCTGAAGTCTCAATCGAGTCTTGCTCCGTTGTTACACGTTTAACGACACTGCCATTTCAATGATGATTAGAGACGCAACGCCAAGTGCTAGCTCGAGATTTTGAATCTCTGAAATTACTCCGAAGCATAAGCGTAGGAGGCGGGGGTCCAGCGGGGGGGGGCAAATGTCCCCCAAATTTCGGGCAAGTCTTATTTTTCGGGCAAGCAGACCCGGAAAAATAAAAAAAGTTTAAAAAAATTTATACTTTTTTTTATTTTTCCGGGTCTTCTTGAACAAAAAATCAGACTTGCCCGAAAAAAAATTTTCGGGCAAAAGTCTCATTTTTGCCCCCCCCCAACGCTGAAATGTCCCCTACGCCTATGCTCCGAAGTATCTGTGGTTTTATACTTCGTCCCATTTCTGCCACTTCACTGCTTCCTCTTAGGTGCTCTGGTCGGTCTGACCTCTTTTTTTCCCAATCAGGACCGCCATTGCTCAATCCAGATCATTTGCCTGCATTGGTCCCTCCCTATGGAATGGACTTCCCCATCAGTTTGCTCTGTCATCCTTCCTGGTAATCCCTCCTCGTCTTTCTTATTAATTTTAGTGACATCTAGTGAATATTTCAATGTGTTTCTTTCAGAGGTTAGGTTTCTTGATAGTCTTCCTGTTATTGCTAGACCGTTTTCATAAGTGTCTTAACGACAACTGTTTTCGCCACATAGGTTAGCACAGTCCCTGTTCAGGTTTTATAATGTGTGCATCTTGTGCATCTACATATTGGTGTACAATTATTGTACATACATCCCTAGATATTTAAGTAGGTCTATAATTTATAATATGCCCTTAAATGCGTGCATAATTATGTGCAGGTGTACACAATTATACACATAGCCGACTTTACCAGAAGTTGGCCATAGAATTTCTTGTCGAGCTGTGAAATGTGCAGCGTGCACTCCGATTCTACCCTTCTGCCACAGTACATGTAAGCTTACCTGAAGCCGGGGTCAGGGGCGGATCCAGGGGGCAATCCGGCCATGCCCCCATTTAAAACTGCCATGGGACGTGGCCCCCCATTCGGTTTTCAAGTAGAGAGGACTAGAGGACTAAAAAAAGGTCATCAAGTTTTTTTGGCGGATGGAAAGTACTTTTTTCCTCAGCCAAAGACCGATGACTAAAAAAGGTCTTCAACTTTTTTGGCAACCAACAACAAAATGTTTTTTCCCTGTCCCAAGATCTAAGATTTTGCCCCCCACCCTGGAACAATTCTGGATTCGACACTGGCCGGGGTCAAGATCCGGGTGGTCTAAAAAGAATATCTCCTATAGTTCACATTGATCAGTTCAATGAAGCAGCACACTATTATACAACACTATACAACACTATACAGCACTACACAACACCAAGGCCGTAGCCAGGATTTTATTTCGGGGGGTGTTTTCAGTGGCGGCCAGGATTAAAATTTTGGGAAGGCTGAATTTCCCGAAATCTTTGAAAATATTTTCCATTTTAGTCGTCAAAATATCTGATGACCTTTTTTTTAATTCATCCGGTCGAAATCTTATCAATAATTTTCGCCGTCAAATGTATGTTACTTCATTTCGGGGGGTGTTTTCATGGCTTTTTCATGTTTTTTTGCATGACGAACCTACAAAATGCAATAGATTTTTTTTCGTTTTCCATTTCGGGGAGTGTTCAAACACCCAAAACACCCCCCTGTCTACGGTCTTGCACAACACTACACAACACTACACAACACTACACAACACTATACAACACTATACAACACTATACAACACTACAACAACACTATATAACACTACAACAACACTATACAACACTATACAACACTACAAAACACTACAACAACACTATACAACACTATACAACACTACAAAACACTACACAACACTATTCAACACTACATGTATACAGCTTGTCGTGTCATTCATAGACTGCAGGTCGTTTAGGGACCGTAGTGTGTAGGTAGAGACTTATCAATATCTTCTGTCGATCCTAAAGTGCTTTTGCATAAAGCAGTGGCATCTCTCTCTCGCCTATTCAAGTTCTCTATTCTCAGCCAGGTTTTTATAACGAACTGCTCTCGGTGTTAGGCTTCTGTTATACATGTAAGCCTATACTATTATACCCCATCCGTAATCATCCATTCTGGGATTAATGATCGATTTTTAAGAGTTGAAGTTCAGTGCTGTATAAACTAGTGTCATGTTTCCAAACTTAAAGCGAGTTTAACTATGTCCTTTAATGACATTCATAACTTTTTTTTATTATCTATATATATACCAATATATATATATATTAAATATATATTAAATATATATATATATATATTATATAAGCAGATCATTGGAAAGTAGAGAATTCCGTTTCCTACCTGAATTTTGTTATCAATTAGAACAATAATTGCCGGCGCAACTATAGTAGGCCTATTGGAAACCAAAATTGACGGCACTAATCCTAAACCTAACCCTAACCTACCCTCACGGCACCCAATCGGACTTAACCGAACCTCACGACGCCTAACCGGACCATAACCGACCATCACGACGCTTAACCTTACCCCAACCAACACGATGGTTCCCGATTCTATGGTTTCCCTTGCTAATCGTATTGTATGCTGTAAGCTTAGATATTGAAAATAATAAATGAATGACAATAAAACCATTGAGGTTTATGTGACTTTCGCAATTCCTCGGATCATATTTATTATGTAGGCCTATACCTTTGTAAAAATAGAGACAACCATTAATTACATTAACTGTTACGCAATTCCTTATAATAATTATTGTAAACGCTGGAAAAAACTTATAACAGCCTTTATGACGCAAAAACTTTCGTGGTCGGCTACGTCATAATCCGGCCTATAATGAGCGCGTGTTAATTGTGAGATATCGCGCGTAAAGTAAGTAATAAAGAATTTTCAAATATATTACGAAATTGAAAGTCGCGATTTCGCGGTTTCATTCCGTAAGTCTTTCTTGAAACTTTGCGGTTTATATGAAGCTTGAGGTTGTCACACGGTTTGACGCAAATTGGATTGACTTGAGGCAAGTATAATTATCGCTCAATAATTAAAATAGATTTTAATTTTGATACACCAAACCTAGGTAGGCCTATGCAAGGCTGGTCTATCAGTTGTGGTACATGTAGGCCTACATTGTACACAATGTACATGTAGACTATGATTATAATCCCACCTTCGTGTTTTCTTGTATACGGTCCTGATGTTTGTTTGTTATTGCTTAAGATGCTCCATTAGATTTTCAGTGACGTCTTACCTAATTTACACTCTGCATACAATTATAGGCCTACCACGATTGTCTATCATGCTACACGCCTCTATTACTATCGTGGTGGTCAAGAAAATAAATATTGAATGGTTGATTGATTGATCTTTTGTCAAATATATCTTATCTTGGCCACACAAGGCGACTTCTCTATTCCCCGTATTTCGACTAGCTATAAGTTGCCTAAGAACCTACGACTTTATCCCCTAAGTCTCTCTTTGATTCTTTTCCGCAAGCGTTTGAGGTCCCATCGAACCGATCTTGCTTTCACTGTGTTAAATCGGAATCGCCTTTGAGGAGTCTCTTTTGGAGCAGCGTTAGGCTATAATAATTTTATTATAAGAATAAATCTGCAATTGCAATGATAATACCCATGCATGTTCTACCTGGCATTAACCCATGTTACTATATGATAAAAGCAGAATTTCAGCAATTGGTTTCATTTTCGAAATGTAAACAGTTTAAATGTGCAATGATGGAGGAACCAATTCACCCGGCGCAGCAAAGACAAAGCGTCGTAGATGAAAAGCTGAACGCCATCTGTGGGTCAGGTGAGGAATAAAATAATGTCTCTCTTTTCTTCATAAGCATCGTGTACGTGTGATACTTAGATCTATGTGTCTGACTTTCATTGTATTTATCTCAGATATAGGCCTACACATAGAGCTACTTTCTACCTGAAGAGCACCTTTCACAGACTTCGCATGGGCGCTAAAATCGGCAATCCAGGTGATCTAAACTGATTGGTGTGCCTTAAGATGTATGTTTGTTTCAGTAGACGTGTGCGTGTGTGTGTGTATGTGTGTGTGTGTGTGTGTGTATGGCGGGGCACTTCACTTGTCGCATTTTTACATAATACCTTACAAAAGTGCTTTCTCTGCGCTAGCATGTGTGATGCTAAAATTATGGTTTTAGCCTACCTGTGAGAGACTACTGATACTTTCCTCGAGTTACGGTAACATCGATTAGGTTATTATAGGTGTTCAATAACTGATTAATTGATTGATTGACTGATTGATCAATTGATTGATCGATCGACTGACTGACTGATTGCTTGATTGATTAATTGATTGATCGATCGACTGATTGATTGATTTGATTGATTGATTGATGATTGATTGATTAATTGATTGATCGATTGATTGATTGATTGATTTGATTGATTGATTGATTTGATTGATTGATTGATTGATTGATTGATTGAGTGATTGATTGATTGATTGATTGATTGATCGATCGATTGATTGATTGATTGATTGATTGATTGAGTGATTGATTGATTGATTGATTGATTTGATTGATTGATTGATTATGCCTACAATCACCAGACTGACACCAGTTACTATAATAAACTGCTGTTTGTTAACTGCTATCATGTGATGATGTCATAGCGTCACACGACAATAATATTATACTAACCTGAACGTCCTTCCTATTACAATGTCATGTAGGCTATATCATCTGTGTTCGACTTTTGCTGTACATACATAGAGACTAATGATGCGCCATTTTATTCTGTCTTTTCAGCCATTGTAACGGTCTTGCTTGTATTCGCTCTGGCTATTCCAACGACCATGCTTGCTGTAGGTAAGAGACAAAATCTATTTTACATAATATGTGAACGACGTTTAGCAATCATCTAACGACGACCTACATGGGCTCATCAGTTATTCACCCATCCTCTCTTTAATTCACCTATTCATTTATTCACCCATCTTCTCTTTAATTCACCTATTAACTTATTCACCCACCCTCTCTTTAATTCACCTATTCATTGATTTACCCATCATCTCTTTACTTCACCTATTCATTTATTCACCCATCTTCTCTTTAATTCACCTATTAACTTATTCACCCACCCTCTCTTTAATTCACCTATTCATTGATTTACCCATCATCTCTTTACTTCACCTATTCATTTATTCACCCATCTTCTCTTTAATTCACCTATTAACTTATTCACCCACCCTCTCTTTACTTCACCTATTCATTTATTCACCCATCATCTCTTTAATTGACTTCTTCGTTTGTTCACCCATGCGCACTTTAATTCACTCATTCATTATTCATTCATAATCTTCTCAATTCACTTGTTTATAATTCATTCGTCTTCTCTTTAATTCATTTATTAACCTACATGTATCCACCCATTCCTCTTTAATTCATTTATTCATTCATTCACCCATCCTCTATTTAGTTCACCTATTAACTTATTCACCCACCCTCTTTAATTAATTAATTAATTTATTCGCACATCCTATATTTAATTGAGATATTAATCTATTCACCCATCCCTCTTTAATCTATTTATTTATTCACCCATCTTCTATTTAATTCACCTATTAACAGTTAACTTATTCACCCATCCCTCTTTAATTCATTTATTCACCTACCCTCTCTTTAATTCACTTCTCCATTCATCTTCTCTCATTGATCCAACGCATGTATAATGTATATCGTTAATGTGATCTTCTGTTGTTGTGTGATGTGCTTTTTACAGGATGTATTTACATCGACAAGTGTCCAATTCAGCGAATGATCCCGATCTATCTGATAGTCGCAGGTTCTTTCGGAGTCTTCCAAACACTGTTCTCGGCTCTTCTGCGCATCAAGAACCAATGTCTGCGAAGAACGGAGCAGAACGCGGTTCCGAACCCGATCAGTGGAGTCATATCCGTCTTTCTAATTGCCTGGCTGATCATGGGTAGGTTTTAAAATGTCAACCATTTGTATTTTGATGATAGAGGTGCAGTGGGGCACGGTGGTGTAGTGGGAATGTTCATCACTTTGCAGCCGAAGGGTTGCAGGTTAGAATCCAACTCTAGTTGCCTCGTAGGAACCTTGGACAAGTCCTTCACACGCAATTGCTCAACGCTTCGGCGTGAAACTCCGAAGTGGCGCTATAACAAGTGAACATACATGTACATACAGATTTTAAACGTTGAAACGCGATCACTATGTGCGTTTCTACAAACTGACCTTCTGGATACTTCATTTTCATTTTGTGCGGTTTGCTGGAACGCTACATTAGTTGATTTCTGCCAATTATAGGCCTATAATTAATCCTGTGTTAGTTTGAGTCAATAGGCCTGACATAATTTTATTTTACCTCCCATTATGCTTTGTCATAAATTACTTTATCTGAAGTTAACTTGCCTGACGTTGATCGTATATTTAATCATACCATTCTTTATATTATTATTATGCTCTTATCTCGCTTTATCAGAACTGATTAGGCCTACGTCTTATCGAAGCTTAAATGCTCAGCCCATACCTTGCCTTGTCAGACCATGCACGGAATATACATTATCATTTCCTTATCTTAGGATTCCTATCTTATCTCATCTTCATCAACATTCCCTTTTTCCTCTCGACTTCCAGATCTTCTGATGGCGGCTGACTGCTATAGATCCTCGCCTCAGATTCACATTTCGGTGTAACACCAACCTTATATTAATTAATTAATTAATTAATTAATTAATCATTAATTAAATAATAATTATTATTTAATTGATTAATTAATTAATCAATTCAATCAATCAATCAATCAAATATTTTTATTTTGCAACCAGTAGCCTATACATGAAAGGTTCACACATTAACGCATTAATTAATTAATTAATTAATTAATGATTACAAGCAATACCTTGCCTCACTATGATGTCTCTTGACTTCGTTTGCAGGCAGCGTCTGGGTTTACGAGACATTCCCCCACGTCAACACTCAGGCCCCAGCTGCGGTCAACTACTGCCACCCGGGCGTCTACTGGCTCGCCTTCACCCTCATCACGATCTCGCTCTGCATGCTCATACTCATGGTCGTCCTGCTCCTCTGCCTCGGACTCTGCGCCGCGATTCATCGCTAGTGGGGGACGCCATCTTGGACGCCATCTTGGACGCCATCTTGGACGCCATCTTGGACGCCATCTTGCGTCTGGCTGGGAACGTTCGTTGTTGACTATTATAATGAGAGACTATGAGACAGATCGGTTGCTGGGATAATTATTAATTTCTCCGAGTTTAGACTTAGCCTAATTCTGAAACTGTGATCTTGACGATGGGCGAATAAAAGTTTGATTTTCCGTTAGTTAAATTAATTTTTTGACCGATTTGAATGAGAATTTGAAATAAAGTTGAGGGCGTTTGACGCCATTACTGGCGCCATATAAATGCTTGTGTGTCTGATCTTTTATGAAGCGCATCTTAGATCCTTTTAAATTGTAAATATTGTGCTGCAGCATTACAGCAGTTTCCTTTTTTCGTTATGCGACCATCATCAAAAACGATTAACACCTTAGCACCATGTTGCCTCGTCAGTGTGACCCCCCTCCCATCGGAACCTGGCCTAGCACCGGAACCAGTGCTTAAAGTGTGAAAAAAATAAGTGCCTGGACGCCCCTTACCTTTAAAAAAGAAAAGCCTGAACGCCCATTACTTTTGCAGGCTGTGCTGACCAAATAAGTGGCAAAACGGCGTTCAGATTTTAAAATAAGTGCATGGACGCCGTCTATGACCGTCCAGCCACACTTTGAGCCCTCATCGGAACGAACAAAACAGCCTGCTCCAGCCATTGCGAACTTAATCTAGATATAGATAACTTGATAATTTATATAGAGCCAGTAGTTAATCGGATCTCCCTGCGGATGCGGAATCTGTGTGAATCTCAGACATGATATATTGATGATCCGCATTGTATACTGTAGCCTACACTAGCTATTATAATAGCAATGCGCTAACGTTGATCTATTGTGAGTTAAGCCTAGTACTGAATATTCTGGACTATTTTCACTACCACAAATTATTTTATTAGAAAAGTCATCATAATCTGTCGAAACAGCGCCAAATATAAACTATGCCTTTAATGACATCTCAAAGATGACAGAATAATTAGACTATAATTTATGCCTAGTCTGCTTCCAGTGCCTAACATTTTATGTTCCATGAGCAACACTTGACTTTAAACTCTGAACTAAAGTCATAGAGAAACTGTCCGAATTGCAGCTTTCAGGGTTTAGCGAAATCCTGCAGCTGTTGCCAAATTGCCGTCGTCGAATTTCAATATTAAAGATTACGCCGTGACGGGAAGAAGATGGTCAGCGGCGCCCCCATTTTTCTCCAGGCTCAAGACTGGCATGACCTGAATAGAAAGCAGTGGCAATTTATCAGCATAAAAATCATTTAACTAATTAATAATTGTAAGAAGACTTTAAAATGTTCCCAACAACCCGGGATCCTCAGATCTTTTGAGTTGATGGCACTCCAGTGCAAATTCGAAACATTCCGAATACAAAGGATCAATTCAAGAAGACAATTCGTGACTGAAAACAAATCTTTTGCTTAAAACAGAAATTGGATTGATGAAATTAATTCTTGCTTCAAAAACTGAGAATATAATTCGAGGAGACCTATCTTACCTACAGAACTCTTGCAACAATAACAATTTTTGCCCAGCGTCAACCATGAGCACCCACCTTTGATCCCTTCTTCCCGTGGGTTTTAAGTGGTTCACGACTCAGAACTCTCAATTAGGCTAATATTCTGTCCAAAGAATAAAATCGACAGTCAATTTATGTTCAAGCGACTCTTCAAATCTTCTCCAATATTAAAAGCTTTAAAGCACTTTTTCGCATGCTTTTAAAAATTCGGATCTCAATTCGCACATGTCGACTTCCTGGTTTAATTATGACTTCAGCACAGCACATGACTCCCAAAATAATTGATTATGAGGAGGAGGAGGAGGAGGAGGCTGAAGATGTAGCACCTACTTCTTCACACGCTGTGTAATTCTTATCGTCCATTTTTTCTTCGTTTTCGTTTTCCTCTGACCATCCCCAACAACGAACTCTCAACAGAAGACGTTTGTCCACCTTCGCTTCCAGATCTTTGTCTCCTGTTTTAAAAGCAAGGCTAAAGTAAACGCAAAGTTGTATTGAGATTTCTCTGGTCTGTAAGAATTGTTGTTTTATTAAAATCTAAGAAACAACCGTTTAGATCTAACAGCGCATCGTATCAAGGCCGTAGCCAGGATTTTATTTTTATTTCGGGGGTGTTTCCAACCGTGAATTTTGAGGTGACGTTTTTGGGCGAAATTTTCTTACAACGTTTTTGATAGTCGGCGAAATTTCTGACAATTTTTATTGGTCGCAGCCTGATTTTCTTTTCCTTATGGGTTCGTAATACGTTCACTGCGGTGCAAAAACACTATTTTCCGCGATTTTCGACTCTTTTCATGTCGAAATTTTTACATTGTTTTATTTCGGGGGTGCTCACTGTTCAAACACCCCAAACCCCCCTAGCTACGGCCTTGCATCGTACAGACATCTTTGCAAGAGCTTTAGACTATATATAATATAACACCAGATCAGTTATATATCTTTGCATGAGCTTTAGACTATAATATAACACCAGATCAGTTAAATAAGACGAGAGGCGATCACAACAAAAAAGAAAATGTAAATATTTACTCATAATTAATGAAGCAATAATTCCAACGACGCCAGTGACGGTGGATCCGAACAACGTTATCCACAGATAAGAAAGGGCGTAGAAGTTCTCCAGACCTTGAAGCGGAATCATCTGCGGAAAAAAACAAGAACACGAACCAAATAAAATTAGCCTAATCTATTCACTAATAATATTCAGCGCTGTCATTTAATAATAGTATAGGCCTAGTTGTATTTTTTCTAAGTGTGACGTCTATCATCTTTGTTTTGAAAGCGTCGTTGAAAGCGTTGAATAAACGTTACAAACTGTAAACGAACGTTTTTAATTTTGAATGGGAGTCACTCGCAATCGCAATCGTAATTTTTATATAGCGCCACTTCAAGATTAACTTCTCAGAGGAGACGCCTACCTGACACCACATCACAACAAAAGAAAATCGGCAGAGAAAGACAAAGAAGTTCATTACGGTGACTATAAGGTAACGTTTTCCAGAACAATGGACCGACCATGTAATAAAACAATGTACCAATTGCATTTTATTGCATCTATAAATTGATAAGGTGCCTCTCACGTGAACACCAATCAGATGCGCCCCCATTGCAAAAGACCCAGAAGAAAGAAAAGTGGTTTTGAGACAGCGAAAATATGACTTTGTGTCCACTTCAGTTTATCAAAGACATTTCTGACCGCTGGGTGTTCTGTTCCTGTCCGGTTCTCCATTGTTCCATTCCAATTGTCTTTGGCGTTGACTTCATCAAAGATATCGTAGGGCGTGTAGTCGGTGTAGTTCATTGTCGAATTAAAGAGAGTGGAGTTACCGTTTCTCATATGACAATGTTCGACGGATACAGGAGGTAAAGGATTGTTGTGTATGTTGCGCATCGTTAGAGAACCAATGTTTAACCAGAGATTCAGAAGAATGGCAACCATGCCACCTATCATTGCTCCCTTCAAACAACAGCAAAACACAATTGTCTGGTTCACGTACACTAACGAAGGCACTGAAGGCAGACATTAAGACCTACTCACTTATAATAGTGTAGGTTGACCACTATTGTCGACATAATCATTAATCAGTGGTTAAGTGCAGCCGAGATCCTAAGTCCCACGTGACCCTCTCAAAATCGTCGAGTGACTATCCAACTGCTCTCAACGTCTTAGTTAATAGAAATCCTAATAATAATTTCCGATGACGGATTTCAAAGTATAGCATTGCCGTCATCGCCATCGTCATCATCCTCTGAAAATAATCATTGCCAAGTAGCCTACATGATGGCAGTCAGTATCACAAACGCCACAATCATCACTTTCATAATTTTCATCACATATTCATCATCATAATAAAATAATAATCAGAATTAACGCTCTGACCTTCCAGTTGGCGTGTTTGGATGCAGCGCCCAGTAAGAACAAGGCAATCATTGGACCAGTCACCGAACTTATCAGACCTATTGACACCTGTTAACATACAAGTTAATGAGCAATGGCAGAAAAATTAATTGGTATTCTTGGTGGTGGTGGTAACGGTGGATGTGGTAGTGGTAGTGGTGGTGGTAGCAATGAATGTGGTTATAGCGCTGGTGGTAAAGGCTGGCGTAGTGGTCGTGGTATTTGTGGTGGTGATAATGGTGGTGGTGGTAGTAGTGGTGGTGGTGGTAGCCTAATAGTAATAGTAGTAGTAGTAGTAGTAGTAGTAGTAGTAGTAGTAGTAGTGACATAAATAGTGACAGTAGTAACAGTGATAATAGTAATAACGATGATGATAATGCCGATGACGACGACGACGATAATAATAATAATAATAATAATGTAGCGGAGGTAGTTGACAGTTAAGACAGTAGGCCTAGGCCTACAGAGGGAATGAAGGATAGACAGGCAGACGGACGGATAGAGAGTGAGTAAGCGAGTGAGTGATGTTACACGACAGCTGGACAGACGGGGCAGACAGTAATGAGCACAGAGGGAAGAGAGAGAGAAGGAGGAGGAGAGCAAGAGGCAAGAGGCCAGACAGACAGAAGGAAAGAGATCGGATTGACTGCATGCCAATGCAGGCAAAGAGAGCAGGCACCGATGGGTTGCTATAGCAACGGAGCAGGAAGGTTGCTAGTGCCCAATCAGATGAAGACGCGTAGGCAAGAAGCGAGAGGAGCGTCAGTATAAAAGGACTGAGGGATAAAGGACCGGAGTCGTCGTTGCCAGATTCCATCAAGGTAGTAAAGAGTTAGGGTAGAACAGTGAGGAGGGTTAGTCAGGGTTGGTCGTCATCGGCGTTGTAGTTTAAGGTGTTGAAGTTTAGCAATTGCTTAATTAGTCGAAAGAGACTGTCTGTTTACTATTGTCAACCTACTGCGTGAATAATAATAAAACTCTGAAAAGACCATGAGTTGTTCCCCTACGTCCTGATCGTCACGTGATCAGAGGCGTTAGAATAATAATAATAATAATAATAATAATAATAATTATAATAATAATAATAATAATAATAATAATAATAATAATAATAATAATAATAATAATAATACAGTAGTAATAATAATAATTAATAACATAGAGACGATCCTTAATTATGACAATAATTGTTGCGACTATAAAAGAATAAAAATAAAACACAATATCAATGGTAGAAGGACAAAACCAAAACAATTATGTCAATTAATGTATTATGCTTCTGATAAATTTGTACATTTTTCCATCAGCATCTAGATATTTTTTGAATGATCTTTGAAGAAATTTGACCAAAGACTGACGTGAAACTCACTTGCATGATTGGACCATCGACCGAGGCCGCAAGAAAAGCCACTCCGATGGACAAGGCTCCAAACAAGACAACTGGAACAAACAGAAACACACAAAAATAATATAAGATCCACTTGACAATATTCGAAATCACTACCTTTTTCACAGCAACTGTTGTAGTTTCAGTAACCAAGGCAGCACATAAATACGAAACAATCTTGATTTAGTGAGATATATGGGTTTTCGCATGGAAATCGAAAAACTTCAAATTTTAAGACGCGACTCTCCAGCTATAGGCTATAGGCTAGACGCGGGGCCCCAGCTTATTCACGAGCGCCGCATCGTGTTAAAAAGTTGCTCAGAGATGCCAAGAAAAGTCGGGTTACAAGAAAAGTGGGCTGTGTTGGGACAAGAAAAAGCTTAGAAGGCGGAGGATTGAACGGATTGGAATGCAAATTCTTGGACTTCAACTTGGAGTAAAAAGCCTGTGGGTCAGAAAAATGAAGAATTATGGATATTTTCGATGAAGGCATCTCAATTTGTTTTTCACAGTTTCGATTTGTATAATTACATTTAGAGTAGACTATCATCAGTAATTTTGTGCAAAGAAACTTGCTAAAAACCAAAAATAAGTAGTTAAAAGAGAAGTGTCAATTTTCCAGGGACCTGCGACCATGAAAATATGGAATAGTTACCCAAGAGTCTGTTGATGATCGCCTTTCTTCCTTCTGGCAGATGGTCTAGTTTATATTTGAGAATGTCCTCCCAACAGTTCGCAGCTGAACCGCTAAGCGCAGAAGACACGGAACTTCACGATTCAAGGTGCATACACACAAACACACAATAGGATATTGTAGGTCAATACAGAACATGGGAAACGTATTAGTCGTAAATCATAATCACTAAGTTTCGAAAGCGAGAGCTTATTCTCGGGCGAAATCATTTGAAATCACTCGTGTGTTTAAGTCATGACTGCAGATATTAATTTTGTCGTTTACCGATTAAAAACGTTAAAGTCATCCCTGGGCGGCAGGCCCATTGGCGAGGCGCTCATCTCCTTTCCTAAGCCCTTGAGCTGGCAATGGACGAATCCCAAGGTCCTGGACACGAGACCAGTGTTGTCACAGGACTTGCCGTTTACTTCCCAGCTTACGCCAGAACCAAATTATAGGTCTACTGCTTGGTGACAGAGAGACTTTTGCGTAAACAACTTGCCCAAGGTCGTTTCCTAGAGTTGAACCGCAACCGCCCGATCCGTGAGCGGGCGCGTTAGGCTACCGATCAGCCACCAGGTCGCACCATTTTCCAGATTACTTTATTAAGTGATAATATTATTATATTAATCTACTCTTGCTATTCTTCCATCAACCAATCATCGATCTCCCAACATCTTATATTGATTATCTTGCACTTATGGCCCCATACAGTGGCCCTACCTAGCGGGATTTTTTCCCTTCAGAGGTACAAATTGTTTCCATGCACTGCCCTTATCATTGATCAGTTTCTTTATCACAGTTTCCGTTTCAAACTGTTTACAAAATTGTCTTGTGTACGATTGTTTGGGAGCAAAAGAAAAAATTATTCATTCTATGTTTTTACCCCAACGATCCGCCATAAAGCACGGAGAGGAAAAGTCCAGCAAATCCAGGTGAATCAGCGAAAATTGTTACAACGAAGTGCGGAAGCAACTGTAGAAATAAATCACACAGGTAATTATCAATTTGAAGTTTTCAAGTTTCAATTCAACTTATTATTTTGATTGCCAACTACAATACGGTAGGCCCTATATGTAATTATAACAACACTTGAACGAGTTTATTGTTTTATTAGACCTACTAAAGGGACTCAGAAAGGGTCTTGCTATCTCATTAAGTATGGTACCTTGAGTAGAGGTAGGTTACAGAATAAAGAATAGCAATTAATGCGTCAACACTGTAGGCTATAAAACTACACAGTAGGCACTCAATGAACAAAACATTAAACTTAACTAAATAAAAAATTATTTAACAAGATGCCGTAAAATATTGCTATCAACTAGCCTATAGATGAATCCTTTACCGCAAGGCATAATACAAGTTATAGTCATTTTTTGTCGCTAACAGTTTTAATGGAGAAATTTTTTTATAGTTTAAAAGTTTCATGCGATGTATTATTATATATTTGTTTGTTTTTATGTGTACTTGTTATAGCGCCCCTTATAATCGCCTCACCTGGTTAGTATTTCCGACGTCTTTGTTTTCCAGAGGATCACACTTGATGCTCGAGTAGTAAGCCAAGACAATCATTCCAACAAAGCCGCACGCGCCATGCGCTAGGATCAGAGGAGGGATGTTTACGAGAATCGCCCTGCAGAATAAGAACAGTTCTCATAATAGGCTACAAAAACCGTTCGGTCATGAATATAAAGACAAAAATCACGCGCATCGATGTATAGTAATCTACAGGGTGGGTCATACAAAAGTCATTTGAAAAACATGGTTATTATAATAGCCTATTGCCTAGGTGTTGCCTCCTACTAGGCCTAAGAGTGCTACCTACTCCCTTAGTTCTCGATCACACAATTGGATGAGTTCACCTGCTGGCCATTTAACAAAGATTTAAAACCGATAGTTGTTTGTGATAAGTTGATAGTTGATCATAAAAGAAGAGTCTAGCCCAATTAATGTTGTCCATTTATTATAGCGACTTGCAAATAAGAATATATATTGCGATGTGTCATACCTCCGCCTCACATCCATCGCTACAATGCTTCACCTCACATCCGAAGAATTAAATTAGCTATTACAAAGAGCATGGGGCTGTGCTAATGTTAAAACCCATGTATTCAGAATAATATACGAAAGAGGTACTTTTTAGCGAAAATCCACGAACGCTATCCCACATAATACTTGACATCATCCTATCTGCTGCATGGTGCAACTTGATCCGAGGTTTCACATGTACTGCAACTCACTGCGTAATAGCAATAGGGCCTACTTGTTTGTGACAAAACACAATAATCGCAATAGGGCCTACTTGTCTGTGGCAAAACACAATAATCGCAATAGGGCCAACTTGTCTGTGGCAAAACACAATAATCGCAATAGGGCCTACTTGTCTGTGACAAAACACAATAATCGCAATAGGGCCTACTTGTCTGTGACAAAACACAATAATCATCCCAATGCAATAGTTCGAAGATGACTGCTGACAATAACGTTACTTTCAAATCTGGTTACTCAAATGTTTTCACGTGTAATATGAAAATTGGCTACAACGCTAAATCCTTGACGGTAGCCTAATAAGTTAATAACCTAAATTAGGTTAAATATTGGCAAATTTGTAAGAAAAATAATAATATTTTTTCTCTTAATATTATTAATATTAGGCTATTACTATATCGATTCGTGACTTACGCCCTGGCCTTGGCCAGTGTGTCGACGGATGAATATCTTTGCACAGCTGTCTGTGAGACACCGTACGCTCCAATCCAAGCGAATGTCATTCCAATGACAAGACCCCAGACAGTGTTACGCTCACGAGGATCTGCACTCAAACTGCAGCACAGGATAACATCGAAGAAGACAAGTCATGACTTTCGGTTAAGGGAATCTTAGTTAAGAACTTAAGAAGCTGTTGATGACCAGGTTTGGAGAGTAGAGATTTTTGCGACAGCGGCGGCAGCGATGAAAATGATGATGACGATGATAATGATTATGATGATGGTAAAGATAATGAAAAGATGATGACGCTGCTAATGATTATGATGATGGTAATGATGATGACGACGGTGATGATGATGATGAAAATGATGATGACGATGATAATGATTATGATGATGATAATAATGATAAACAATTATGATATTTACTTAGCCCAGACAAGTCGACCTTCATCCCCAGCCAATCGGAAGACGTTTGATATTCCACCAACAGAAATCAACCCCTTTGTAAAAACGAAAAGCATTCTCGAATGATTCACACCTTCCTCTTACTCGCGTTTTACCTGCAAATTATTAGTTTGTCTCTATTGCAATCTTTATCTATTGAAATTTTTATAACACCAGTGGTCGTACGTTATCTGAAAACTTGAAGCTCCATTGTGTAATCATCATGATCGACGTAAGCCATTACTATAATTAGTCAGAGCTGTTAGCGTAACATCATGCACTTTGATCCAACCAGCCAAGAAAGATATCTTCCAGTTCATAAGAAATTCTGACAAAGTGTGATTTTAATTCCAGTTGAAAATATGGAAAAGTTTTCCCCAGTCCCCTTCCCCAGTTTTCTTGCATTGGATGTATTCCAGGAGAAGGCTATTAATTAAAAACGCGAAAATAACATAACATAACATAACATAAGTTTTGAGTGGTTCAGAAGACCAGGGCCTGTGTTAGAACCACTTCCTTTGTTGACCTAAGCTTCCAGGTTATAACTTTTGCCATTTTGCTCATAATATACCTTCACTTATCCGGACAAATTCATCTTCGTTAACCTACGAGCTATTATGACAGTGTGCTATGGCAAAAGTTATAACCTGGAAATAGCTAATAATAAAATGTCATCGTTACTGGTATTATACAAGATACCTTGATGAGTATAGCGATCAACCCGACCATCATGATGATGAATTGAAAGACGTCCGTCCATATCACAGCTCGCATTCCACCCTAAACGATAATGATAAAACATCATAATAATATTTTCTTTATTGAAACAATCCGGTTGACAGACCGCAGCCGGTTACAGTGTGCATTTATGCGATGAAAACAATTCATAAGAACGCAAATTACAGAATACACAGATCTTAACTAGTGGTAAAGATTTATGTCTTCTGTAATCTGCGGGTGCGCGGACGATTGATCATCCGACCTGACCCGACCTAAATACTGTCGAATCAATCAATCAATCAATCAATCAATTAATCAATCAACCAATCAATCAATCGTCCGATGATCAAACGTCCCGTGATCAATAATAATTATAGTTTAAGCTGCATAAAATGTATAAGCCTTACTGTAACCGGTTGCAGTCTCTCAACCCGATTGTTTGAATAAAGAAAATATTAGGCCTATTACATGTAGGCCTAATATCAAAAAATTAGAAATGGAACAAAAATGAATAATACAGTGTAATATGTAGCGTTCAGTTGTGTTGTAGCGCATGTACTTACGAGAGCTGTATAAATGACGGATACGACGGCCATGAGTGGAATGGAAACAGTGAGTGGCACACCAGTGGCTACGAAAAGAAGAAATTACAAACACTCCGATTAGCCTACTGTTCTACTATTTAGACTATTCTATAACGTTAGGCTATAACGTCTGGTGGACGTACTTATTTACTACATGTACGTACGATGAATTTGACTAAAGTGATAATGTTGACATTAATGACGATGGTGGTGATAAATGATGATGATGATGATGATGACGACGACGATGATGATGATGGTGGTGGTGGTGGCGGCGGTTATGATGATGATGATGATGATGATGATGATGATGATGATGATGATGATGATGATGATGATGATGATGATGATGATGATGATGATGATGATGATGATGATGATGATGATGATGATGATGATGACGATTATGATGATGATTATGATTATGATGATGATGAGGATGATGAGGATGATGACGATGATGATGATGATGATGATGATGATGATGATGATGATGATGATGATGATGATGATGATGATGATCATGATGATGATGATGATCATGATGATAAAGGAGCAAATAGCGCTGGAAAACTATATCCACAGTATTTTGTAACAATTACCGGATTCGAGTGCTGCCGATGGTGCATACATGGCGACGCCCATGAACAGAACCTAGCAACAAAACATATATTCAATCAATCAATCAATCAATCAATCAATCAATCAATCAATCAATCAATCAATCAATCAATCAATCAATCAATCAATCAATAAATAAATCAGTCAATCAATCAATCAGTCAATCAATCAATCAATCCACTGCCCTACACTCGAACCACTTCAGCTATAACAACGTCCGGGGCTCAATACAGAAGTGCACTGAAGCGGGACATGGCAAGCTAAGCAAGAGAATAGTTCGTCCTAGATACTGAACCATTCCGTGAAGGCTATAATGCAAATGTGTTGCCACATTATTTTGTCTGACCTCGAACATTGAAATGCAAATAAGACGCGCTTGTAACCCCACACCCTGCAAGTGAGTCTCGTCTACCCACTTGGCAAAGCCCTATAATACAATTCGACCATAAAGAGGTGCTTCAGAGGACATTACATTATGCATTCAAACCACTTCAAGCTATAATAACATCCCGGCGCAATACATAGGCACTGATGCGGGACACGGCTAAGACAGAGCATGCGTCCTAGATACTGGACTATTCCGTGTAGGCTAGAATACAAATTTGTTGCCAGTCTGAACTCGAACGGAAGTTTAAGGTCAAGTAAACTTCATGGCTACCCACCCGACAGTGAAACTGATTTCTTTACCTAACCTACCACATATTAACTTCTCTTATCCTACCTTATGCGTTCCTTACCACGTCTTTGTGGGGCGCGGTGGTCTAGTGGTGGCGTCGTTGCCTTGAAGCCGGAAGGTTCGAGGTTCGAATCCACCTCGCCGCGTAAGGACCTTGGGAAAATCCTTCACTCACAATTGCTCAGCGCTTCGGCGTGAAACTCCGATGCAGTGTCCGTTCTGCATTTGGGAGCGCCTCTGAATAGAGAGAGCTTGAAGGGGCGCTATAACAAGTGCACACAAAAACAAACAAAAACGTCTACCCGAAGTTGCTCTAGTCGAACTATTCCAAGTCTCCGAAATAATGTAATAATATGATGATCTGGTGAATGAAAAGCAAGTTCCTTCAACCTGGAATGTTGGGGCAGAGTTCAGTACGTAGAACAATGTCTGAATCACAACACCCTCTGATCGACTCTATTACCTTGGTTTGCAGATTGAAGAGAACGTGAAGATCTAAGTTTAGATCTTTCGTGTATGAATAGAATACAAATGATTATCTACTTACCCCAGATATGATGCCCATCAAAGCTCCAAATATTCGTATGCTCTTTGACATATATCGCTTTTCCAAGTACTGAAACACAAATAGAACACTGGCAATTGGAGTTACAGATGATTGTATTGAACAGTTTGGGGCGCGCGTCATTGTATAACGCGCTCTATGATAGGACCTTCGCTATCCACCCACAGTAGTAATTATTATAATACGAGGTAGGCCCTAGTTCTGTTCGTTTCTTACAATTCCTCAAGGGCCTTTGCGACCGCACAGGGTTACAAAATGCAGGTCGGAAAAAAATTTGGTAGCCGCCAAATTTGTTGATGCTCTATGTAACAAGTTCTTATTTTTGTGAACACAAATTTTGTATACATGAGAATGCAATTGGCGAATTATCAAGTTATATACATATATATACATACACATATAGCATGCTAGAATTCGTTAATTCTTTCATGTAGCCTACTCACCTCTCTTCAAGGAACCTACTCAGACGTGCTTCCTACTCCAGCAAAGGTCAAAAAGAACAAAATGTTCAAGTGCTTATAGAAGGTGTCGGAGAGTGATATGTAGACAGTTATTATTATAATTATCACAATAATTACATGAAATGTCGGCTACAAAATAAATGTATTGGTAACTTACGTCGAATATGCTGACCAACTTCATCGGATAGAGCCATGGAACAATGAAGCGCTCAACGATGACCAGAGCAATCGTAGAAGACACCACGATGAAGACAGTGAACTGGACTCCGTAGCTGTACACCTCGGCCGCAGCACCAATGAATAAGATGCCCGACATGAAAGAAACGAGCAAAGAAATGGCTGTCGGAATGACCTTGAGTTTTCGATTGCCCAAGATGAACTCAGCTGTAGTCTTCTGACGACCACCTGTCAGCGAATGGTAGACTCCGATGGCCAGAGAGATGATCAGGAATATGACCAATATCACATAGTCCGGCCATTTCAAGTGCGATTCCATTGTCTTGAATTATGTAGGCCTACAATTTACCGGTACACCAGCAATGATGAACCGTAGAGAGAATGGTACAATTAGAACAGGCTGTATCAATTGTAGAAACTATTATGCTCGATTGCTGCTGCCTATGACCTGTAGGCCTATGGCCTGTTACAGTAGTAGTAGTATCAGCAACTTTGACGTTTCAATGCAACCATAGCAATTCTATAATAACACCACCACCACCACCACCTCCACCACCACCATCATCATCGTCGTCGTCGTCGTCGTTGCTGTTGTTGTTATCGTTATTGGTATTATTATTATTATTATCGCTATCATCATCATTATAATAATAATAATTATTATTACTATTTTATTGTTTCTGCTGTTATCGTTATGGTTATGGTTATCGTTATTTTTGTGCTGATGCTATCACTGTTAGTAGTCTACTGTTTATTAACACTACCATCGCAATCATCATCATTTGCATCTGAAAGATTCTGAAGTTTCACATCTCAAGTAGAAAGACTTTCTTTCCACTTTAATTCTTCAAGCAGACTCTCTCCTTAGCAGCTGTTTAAAGTAAACCAGATTGCTAGTGCACAATGTAAGTTGATGTCATTTAATCAATCACTTTATTCATTCAATACAAAGAATAGACCATACCGTATAACGTGTAACTGGTCGTCGAGCGTTCCAACTTCCTAGACATCCACCACAGAATGCAAACCTAACGCCTCAGTGTTGCCAGTTTTGATAAGAATAGTCACCCGATCACAAATCATCTTATAGAAACCCTTAAAATAGGTCATATGTCTATTCTTTAGAAATAAACACTTTAGCCCAATTTACTACCAGAGATGGTTTGTGGGTTGGCGAAAGAGTTAAGCAAACAGCCGTATAATTATAAGTTAGGCTTTAACCAGTGTAATGGTTTAACGATCCAGGCAAACGGAAAACTCCAGATTTTATTGTTCTTCTATGTAAACTGCAGATTTTACTGTTCTTCTATTTTCGGAAATGAGTTACGACCCCTTTGCTAGTCCTCCTATACAGAAAAAGGGTAATTTTGAGGAGCGAGAGAGGATAATTGAGACCTATTGCAGGCATAGGCGCAACTTTCTACTGTGACGATGGTGTCCAGTCACCACCACTTTTAAAAGTGGTGCTGATAGTCACCACCACTTTAAAAGGGGACGTGATAGTCACCACCACTTTTTAGTCCTGCAAAGAAAATATTTGTTAAACATGAAAGCATCTGGCTGTCTAGCGCAGGCCATTCATGCACAAGCCTAGGCCTAAATAAAATCACAACGGCGACAGAGCTGATAGAGGTTTCTACAGTGTGTTAACTGTCCACACATGGGCAGATACCTAGAGGAACAGGAAGTTACGGCCCCTCGAATTTGTGGTATGCAGAGGACGAAGCTGTTTATATTTCCCAATATTTCAGAAGTATTTAATAAAATAGCTTATAAATTTCTACAAGTGTTATCCACTGTTTAAATCTACATGTATAATGTGCAATTTTGTTAAGATGGAAGCACGAAATAATATTACTCGAATGTGCAAATCTGAAAAATTGTGCAGAATCAGGAAAGGACACCCTGAGATCTTAAAGTCAAATCATGACTATCAGCACTGAGAAATGTTCAATTTTGTTAAGATGAAAGCTCCAAATGCTACCATTGTAGTGTGGAAATAAAATATAGACAATAATTATATAAGGAGGGAACATTCATTTCCGTCTTTAGACCAATCCATGTGTTTCAGCACTGAAATGATGAGCAAATGCTTTCGTTAAACATGGCAGTCTAAAACGACCATAGCATTGGGGAAATTCAAAAACTTTTCGACAATGGGGGACGGGCACATAACCTTCGCAAACCCTCCCCTGTTCGGCGGTCGTTCGTCAGTCACTCGTTCGGCTCCCTCAAACCCAGAACCAAGTCTCCACCTATTTTGTCCACAGTATCTTACAGTGGTCGACAGTCCTTATATGCAGCATGCCTGGTTTCCTAATAAATGAAAAAGTGTTCGAGGTCTGAGTGAAATATTATGCTTGAGCTTATGACGTTCTCAGGCTTTGCGTTTACATTTATTAATAGTGTGTGGCCCTATGTTATTCTGCTATTTTTGTGAACCGCTTCACATTCAACTTAACCTTATTTATGTGTTATTGGTGTTTCCTTATCTTGATGGAATTTTGATTCTCCACATTTACTTATGCAAGAATTATGTTTGTAGGCCCTAAATGAGCCAGCCGAGTTTAAGCGGGTCTTTTAGACCTTTGTCGGCTGACTCATTGACCTGCACTAATATCAAGTTTATAACAATTCCTTGTTGAATTTTGTTGTTGTTGTTAATGTCTGTTACCGTTATGTGAATGTTTGATGTGACATTGCAAGTCAATAAATGAACAAATGAAATGAAATGAAAAATGAGGTCATACATTTTTGTTGTAGCCTGGACTTGACAGTTGACACAAGGAAATTTACTTTCTATAAAAGGGTCAAATTGTCAGATTGATTTAATAAAATTTGAACATGTGTTGTTCTACTTCCACTTAGCGACCTACAGTGAGGTGGAGGTGGGGGGGGGGGGGGGGGGACAAAGCATAATTATTAAATTCGTCGAGAGAAAAGACATGGGAAAGGAAGAGTAGTGAGCAGATCTGCAGAGGAATAGTCACCACCACTTTGTGGAGTAAAGTTACGCCCATGCTTTTCACTACCACAAAATAATTATTTTATTAGAAAAGTCATCATATTTTGTCGAAACAGCCCCAAATATAAACGGTGTCTGTAACTATAGCCTACATCATAAAGAAAACAGAATGTTTGATGTCTTCCTCTCGTACCTAACATTTTATGTTTCACGAGCAACACCCTGGAATTTAAAGTCTGAATTTAAAATCACAGAGAAACTGTCCAAATAGTAGCTTTCGGGGTTTAGCGACATCCTGCAGCTGTTGCCAAATTGCCGTCGTCGAATTTCAATAGCAAAGATTACGCCCTGACGTAGTAAAAATCATTAGCGCGGCTCCCCATTTTTCTCCAGGCTCAAGACTGGCACGACCTGAATACAAAACAATGGCGTATTATTATAGTATCAGAATAGAAATATTTTAACTAACTAATTATTGTAAGAAGACTTTTAAAAGGTTTCCAACGAATCCAACCACCAGTGAACTTCAGATCTTTTGACTGAAGGCACTTCAATGCAAATAATTAATTAAATCGAAGCATTCTGAATACCATGGGTCACTCCGGAGAGGACAATTCAGAGCTGATAATTCGGAGAGGACATTTCGGAGCAGATAATTCGGAGAGGACAATTCGGAGCTTAGCGACGAATCTTTTGCTTAAAACAGAAGTTGGATTGATGAAAAAAATCCTTGCTTCAAATAACTCAGAATAGAATTCAAAGAGATCTATATAATTTTTTATGATCTATATAACTTTAAAAACAATAATTTCTGCCCAGTGTCAACAACTCGCATCACCTTTTATTTTTCCTCAAAGCCTGCCATCTTCAGGTTTGGCTTTTACGTGGTCCTCGATTCAGAGCTATTCTCAATTAATATTAACATCCAAACAGCGGAACCGACCGTCAAAATTAATATAATTATTATGTTCAAGCGACGCTTGAAATCTTTTCTTCCATGAAGAGCCTTAAAGCAGCGGTTCTCAACCTTTTCAGACTCACGGACCCCTTTTTAATTTTGGGCCACGGTCACGGACCCTCAATAAAATTATATATTATCGCGAGTGTGCGACTCTATTATCCTATATATTATCTAGAGACCAGTAGTGTAGGCCTAGTCCTAAAAATGAAGTGGGGGAACGCTCTTTAAAATAATATTAGTAGTAGTAGTAGTAGTATTAATATTCCATTATCCCTGGAAAAAAGTGGAGGAACGGCGTTCCCCCGCGTCCCCCCCCCCCCACTACACCCAGAGCCGTTTTAACGCCTAGGCACGCGAGGCACGTGCCTAGGGCCCCGCGCAACAGGGGGGCCCCGCGGCGACCCAAAATAATAGACTACATCACATAATAAATGAGCAAAATGTTATACGAACTTTGATGTTATGTTTAACAAACATTTATATTATACGTTTAGTACAAATATTGCCAGAGGCGTAGCGACCGCCCTCCGTACCCTCCGACCGAAGGGGGCCCCCGACAAGGAAGGGGCCCCTAAATGTGCCAAAAATTACAGGTGTGACTATAGGTGATTGACATCTATTGAAGCCATTGCATAATCCGTGTGGGTTTTACTGACAAAATCGTGAAGTAAAATAATACATAAAACGGAATACATGTATATTGTAGGCCTATGTATATTTATAATATGTACCCTGTATGTTGCATAAAATAAATGCCGCATCCCGGTGTCTGCATTGTAAGGGGCCCGCCGGCCCGGACATTATGCTCGGAGGGGGCCACGTTCATTGTTGCTACGGCCCTGAATATTGCTATGCTAGCTATGTCAGCAGTATACTATAATTACGAAGCTACCATTACATTGTGGAAACTGATAAAGAAATTATTATAATTGTAAGAAAATTTATTGAAGTCTTAGAATATTCAGGTCAGCACTGCAATAGTTGAGAAATTTTGTTAAAATGGCAGCTTAAAATGGTGCCATTACAATGTGAAAATTCAAAATTTTTCGGTGGAGAGGGGCACATTCCTCCCCTTGCCCCTCCCACTCGGCGCTATGCGTCTCAGCGATCGACCGGTATATACTCGTTCTCTGTCCCCCAGAAACCTTGATTTTCCACCACCCCCCCAAAGGAGGGAACTAGATGAGACTCATAGTTAGGCCTACGTCTAGAATTAGTGTTTGTGCCTAGGGCCCCAAAATTCCTTAAAACGGCCCTGACTACACCACTGCTAGAGACTGAAACAAACCGACCATCTAAAACAGATGAATTTGTCGTTAATCAGCGTATTATTAGTTTCATGTCGCCATTGAAAAGAGGAAATATTGAGAAATTGACAAAAATTGATCTGTTTGACTGTTTCTACGTTTTTAACTAAGACATAATTTTCAGGACTTGCTCGCGGACCCCCAAGCACGTCGCCGCGGACCCCCAGGGGTCCGCGGACCCCCGGTTGAGAACCGCTGATCTAGAGACCAGTAGTGTAGTCCTAAAAATGAAGTTGGGGAACGCTCTTTATAATAATATTAGTAGTAGTAGTAGTAGTATTAATATTCCATTACCCCTGGGAAAAAGTGGAGGAACGGCGTTCCCCCGCGTCCCCCCCACTACACCACTGCTAGAGACTGAAACAAACCGACCATCTAAAACAGATGAATTTGTCGTTAATCAGCGTATTATTAGTTTCATGTCGCCATTAAAAAGAGGAAATATTGAGAAATTGACAAAAATTGATCTGTTTGACTGTTTCTACGTTTTTAACTAAGACATAATTTTCAGGACTTGCTCGCGGACCCCCAAGCACGTCGCCGCGGACCCCCAGGGGTCCGCGGACCCCCGGTTGAGAACCGCTGCCTTAAAGCACTTCTCTAACCGGTTTTTAAAACTTCGGATCTCAATTCGTACATTGTATATTGCCCTCCAAAAATGACATCAGCAAAGCATAGGACTCAGAAAATACCATTGATTTTTAGAGAAAGCGGAAGATTAGGCTATATAGCCTACTTCTTGAATTGCTGTGTAGTTCTTGTCGGTCATGTTTTCTTCGTTTTCGTTTTCCTCTGACCATCCCCAGCAACGAACCCTCAACAGAAGACGTTCATCAACCTTTGCTTCCAGGTCTTTGTCCCCTGTTTTAAAACGAACAGCTAAAGTAAACGCTAAGCTGCATTGAAATTTTTTGACCTGTAAGAAATATTGCTTTACTAAAATCATCGCGACAATCCGTCACAATCGTTTAAATCATCTAATAGTTAGCGCATCGAAGAGACATCGTTGAAAAAGCTTCAGACAACGTAACACCAGATCAGTTCGAATAGAATCGGTGAATATTACACACCTCAAAATTTCAGAATAGGCCTACATCCTAATGTGAATAGTCTGTACTTACTCATAATTAATGAAGCAATAATTCCAATGACGAAAGTGACGGTGGATCCGAACAACGTGATCCACAGATAAGAAAGAGCATAAAAGTTCTCCAGACCTCGAAGCGGAATCGTCTGCGAAGAAAACAAGAACAAGAACACGAACCAATAAAAAATGAATCTACTGACTAATAATATTCACTTTTTCAGCTTAGTCGTTTAATATAACACCTAGCCTACTTGTATATTACGTTTTAAGTGTGACGCCTATCATCGTTTTTGTATGCGCCCTTGTTATAGCACCCCTTCACGACCCCTGCTCAGAAGCGCTCCCCACTTCAGCGCGGACACTGCATCGGTGTTTTTATACAGCGCCACTTCAGGAGACACTCCTCAGAGGCGCTCCCGACCTGTCACCAAATCACAATAAAAAAATGGTTTTGGAACGCTTGCGGAAAGCGGCAGAGAAAGGCAAAGAAGTTCATAACGGAGACTTTAAGGTAACTTTATTCCAGAACGATGCAGTTTCTCTAGCATAAAACTTGATAAAATGATGCTCGAATTTTGGTATGCCGCCAATCAAGCGAGTCGCGGCATCAGGGAGGCAATATCAACGGAAAAGAATGCAATGTGATGTTTTTAATTCAAGGTGTAGATCTATACCACATACACTTTTTGTTGCTTCTTACGTTTCTGACGGCAACTCAGTCGTAACGCAATGCAAGTAACACAAGACAGCATACTTTAATGTAATACAATGTTTCAATTATTGTATTGTATCGTATCTATAGACTTTTAAAAGCGCCTCTCAAGTGGACAACGATCGGAGTCGAAAGACCCAGAGAAAAGAAAAGTGGTTTTGAGACAGCGACAAGATGTGTCAACATCAATGTTTCAAAGGCAATGCATATCGTATACCTCTGGATGTTCTGTTCCTGTCAGGATCTCAGTTGTTCCAGGCCAATTGTCTTTGGCATCAAAGATCTGGAATGACGGGTAGTCGGTGTTGTTCATTGTCGAATTGAAGAGAGTGGAGTTACCGTTTCGAAGATGACATTGTTCAACGGATACAGGAGGCAGTGGATGGTGTATGTTGCGCATCGTTAGAGAACCAATGTTTAACCAAAGATTCAGAAGAATGGAAACCATGCCACCCATCATTGCGCCCTTCAAACAAACAAGCAAACAATCACTTGTCCTCTTCACAGTCATACACTCACGAATGTACTTATTAGGGCTTAATTACCTATAATTATTATTGTGGACTGAACATTGTTGTCGTCATAGTCTAATCAGTGGTCAAATTCACTAATTCAGCCGAGATCTTGCATCTTTCATGACTGTCTCAAAACCTTCGAATTGATCTCATCGTCTCAGTTTAAGAAAAGTCCTAATAATTATTTGCGATGACGGATTTCAAAGTAGCATGGCATCGTCTTCTGAAAATCATTTCCAAAGTAATACACGAAAGCAGTCATTGTCACAAAAACACAAACACCACCGTGACCACAGTCATCATAAATTCATCACAAATTCATCATTATGATAAAATTAATGATTAGAAATGTCCTGACCTTCCAGTTGGCGTGTTTGGAGACAGCACCCAACAAGAACAATGCAATCATTGGACCATTCACCGAACTCATCAGACCTATCGACACCTGTTAACATACAAGTTCATCAGCAATTATATCACAAAAATTAATCAATAATCTCGGTGGTAGTGGTAGTGGTATTGGCAGTGGGGTTGGTGGTGGCAGACTGTAGTGGTGGTGGTAGTAGTGGATGTGGTAATAGCGGGGGTGGTAGAGGCTGGCCTAGTGGTCGTGGTATTCGTGGTGATGGTAGTGGTAGTAATAGTAGCAGCAGTAGTATTAGTAGCAATAATGATGATAATGTCCATGACAACGATGATGATGATGATGATGATGATGATGATAATGATGATGATGATGATGATGATGATGATAATAATAATAATAATAAAATTAATAATAATAATAATAAAATACAATAGTAATAACAATTAGGCCATAATAGTAATAATGGCGATGATCCCGATAACAGCAATGATTGTAACGACTATAATTAAAAAATAAAAATAAAAACAATACCCATGATAGTAGACCTAAATGCAAAACATTTTAAATTAATTATTAGTATCGTGTATACAGTATTATGTTTCTGATAAATATATGAATTTTCGATCAACTAGAAGATATTTTCTGATTGATCTTTGAAGACATTATAGCCAACCAAAGATTGACGTGTAGGCCTAACTCACTTGCATGATAGGACCATTAACAGAAGCCGCCAGGAAAGACACCGTGATAGACAAGGCTCCAAACAAGACAACTGGAAACAAACAGAAGCATAATAATAATAAAAATTCTTAGATCCACTTGAAATATTCGAACTGACTACCTTTTTCACAGCAACAGCTGTTGTCGTTTTAGTAACCAAGACAGCATATAAATAGGCCGACGAAAAAAATCTTGATTTATTGAGACAGTATCGGCATCGAAAACGAAAACCTCAAATTTCAAGGCGTGACTCTCCAGCTAAACACAGGGCACCAGCTTATAAAGAAAAGTGTCAATTTTCCAGGGGCCTGCGACCATGAAAATATGGAATGCATGTAGTTACCTAAGAGTCTGTTGATGATAGCCTTTCTTGTTTCAGGCAGGTAGTCTAGTTTCCATTTGAGAATATCCTCCCAACAGTTTGCAGCTGAACCACTCAGAGATGAAGACACAGAACTTCAATTCCCAGTACATAAACACAAACACGCACAGGATATATTATATAGGTCAATACAGAACATGGGAAACATAGGCTATTAGTCGTAACTATAGCCACTAAGTTTCGAAAGCGAGAGCTTATTGTCGGGCAAAATTATTTGCAATCACTCGTGTATTAATATTGCAGAATTTTGCAGTCTGTTAGTAGTTAAGATTTATTATAACAATCAATCGATGATCTCCCAACATCTTACAGGAATTATCTTGCACTTATGGCCTCATAGAGTGGCCCTAGGTCTACCTAGCGTGATTTTTTACCTTCAGGTGGATCTATAATTTTGTTTCCATGCACTGCCTTTATCATTGACCAGCTTTCTTTTTATCACATTTGTTGTTTTCAACTGTTTAAAAATTGTCTTGTGTACGAATAATACGATTGTTCGGGAGTAAAAGAAAAAAATCATTCATTCTATGTATTTACCTCAACGCTCCTCCATAAAGCACGGAGAGAAAAAGTCCCGCAAATCCAGGTGAATCAGCGAAAATTGTTACAACGAAGTGCGGAAGCAACTGTAGAAACAAATCACATATGCAATTATCAATCTTGAAGTTTTCAAGTTTCAATTCAACTCATTCTTTTGATTGCCCACTGTATACTAATATATAACAACACTTGAACGAGTTTATTGTTTTATTACTAAGGGGACTCAGAAAGGGTTTTGCGATCCCGCTAAGTAGGTTTCCTTTAGTAAAGGTAGGCTTCAGCATAAAAATAGCAAGTCATGTGTCAATGCAGGATATAAAACTAGACATTCAATTAACAAAACATTAAAGTCAACCAAGGACTGAACAGCACATAGGCTAGGGCCTATTCCTATCAGTTATTATTCGTGAAGAGCTTTACCGCAAGGTTTAGATTAAAAAAATAAAGTCATTTTGTGTCGTTAACAGTTTTAGTGGAGATATTCCTTATAAAGTTTAAAAGTTTTATACAATGTATTAGGCCTATACTTCACGAAACACAAGGTCATCGCTCAGCCAATCGCTCGCCTTGACTATTAAACATTGTATTTGTTTCTGGATACATGTGATCCTTCTTCAGCAACACTACAGTTACCGGATAATAATTATAATCGTGTCACCTGGTTAGTGTTTGCGATGTCTTTGTTTTCGAGAGGATCACACTTGATGCTCGAGTAGTAAGCCAAGACGATCAGTCCAACGAAGCCGCAGGCACCGTGCGCTAGGATCAGAGGAGGGATGTTTACGAGAATCGTCCTGCAGAACAAGAAGAGTTCTCTTAATACAAAAACAGTTCTCATAATACAATAAAAGTTCTCATAATACAAAAACAGTTCTCATAATGCAAGAACAGTTCTCATAATACAAGAACAGTTCTCATAATACAAGAACGGCTCGGTTGTGAAGATGACGACAAAATCATGCGAATGGATGTAGGCCTATAGTATACACCCCACAGGGTGGGTCATAAGAAAGACATTTGAAGATATTATTTTAAGTGCGACTTAGGCATAATCAAATCTCTTTTTTGTTACTTCTAGTTGCGTCATGTTTTTGGACCGTCCAAAACAGTGGGTGAACTCACTAAAAGTGATAATTAGCCTATAATCTTTACCTTGTTTGAACTATTTTGGTTAAATTTTGCTATTGAACGTAAATCTGAATTTATTTTAAGCCACCAAAATGTGAATTGACAAAAATTCATACTTGCGGCCAAAGTATTAGGAAATAACAATAGAGGGTTATTATTTTGGTTCACCCTTCATAAATTATGATGTAGGCTACCATGGTAGGCTACAAATTGACTATATTATTATGGGTGGGTACAATACCGCACGCAGATACATATTCAGCTAAATGAAAAAATATTCCAAAGAACATGGGGTTTACTGATGTTAAAACCCACACATTTAGAATAATGTACAAACAGAAGTATTTTTTAGTACAAATTCATGGCCGCTGCTATCGCACAGAATATTTAACAACATCCACATTGATGCACGGTGCAAGATTCAGCTGATATTTCACATGTAGGCTACTGCAGGGTGTTGTGCAACAGCAATATTTTGCCGTGACAAAACATAAAATAATTTTCCCATGCAATAGTTCGAAGATGGGTGCGACGATAATTATAGCCTACTCCCTCAAAATCTGTTTACTAAAATTTCAACCGGAATAGCAAAAACTGCTTACAACGCTAAATCCCAGATAATAATATAGGTCCAATTAATAAAATTAGGTTTTAAATATTGGCAAATTCTGTAAGAGAAAATATATCTCTCCAATATTATCAATTCGTGACTTACGCCCTGGCCTTGGCCAGTGTGTCGACGGACGAGTATCTTTGAACGGATGCCTGTGAGACACCATATCCACCAATCCAAGCGAATGTCATTCCAATCATAAGACTCCAGACAGTGGTGCGTTCACGAGGGTCGACACTCAAACTGCACCACAGAATAAAATGGAAGACAAACTTCAAGCTAAGTGAATTAATTGCAGATGATCAGCAACTGGAAGTCTTCTCAAAGAAATCCGTACGGTTGCATCCCTTAGCCACTTTAAAACCCTTGCACGTGCACACACACTAATATATATTACTTAAGCTCAGCTTTGTGTTTGTTAGTTAAGTTTCAGTTAAAAATTTAACCTGCATCTAGAGGCCTATACGTAACTTCTACTGTATAAATGTTATAATTGATGATGATGACGACGACAAGGTTGATGATGACGATGATGATGACGACGACGATGATGATGATGATGATGATGATGATGATGACGATGATGATGATGATGATGTTGATGATGATATTTATTATCGTAATTATGAATATGACATGAATGATAGCGATGATGGTCATGATGACGATGATGACGAAGATGATGATGATGGTGATGGTGATGATAAATGGTCAAGATTCTTACTTAGCCCACGCGAGTCGAGATTCGTCGCCAGCCAATCGGATCACGTTTCCTACTCCACCAACGACAATCAACCCCTTTCGAGAAAAGAAAACCACTCTCGAATAATTATCCTCATCTTCTTTTTACTCGCATAATTTGATGACAACATTTAATAATTAGTAGGTCTCTCATGAAAACATTTTTCCTACAGTGTCAGTCCATAATCTGAAAACTTGATTCACGAATGTCTTGTTTGTATGTGCATTTGTTATAGTGACCCTTCAGGCCCTCGCTCTCTCAGAGGCGCTCCCGAATGTAGAGTGGACACTGCATCGGAGTTTCGCGCCGAAGCGCTGAGCAATTGTAAGTGAAGGACTTGCCCAAGGTCCTTACGCGGCGAAGTGGATTCGAACCTCGAACCTTCCGGCTCCATGGCAACGACGCCACCATCATCATTATTCGCCGAAAGCCGTTATTATTTGTCAGAGCTGTTATTTAGATTATCTTGGTGCTTCATGCAAGCAAGATATAGGCTATTTTCAGTTCAGAATGAAATTCAGAATTTTTTAGTTTCAGTTGAAAATAATTGGATACGTTTTCCCAGTTATTACAGTTTTCTCCCATTGGGTGAATTCCAGGAGCATTAAGTCATGATGTGGAGATAGACCATTAGGCCTACGAACTGAAGTTTTCAAGATTGGTGTGTAGGTATATGAGTGGGGTAACATAACTAAAGTCCCCAACAACCCTTCTGGCGCTCTTTCGGAAAACCAAAATGGCATCCAAATTGCCGTCATTTTCTAATGAGCTAGGCTATAATCTGGAAATATGTGATAACAAACTGAATTTTTCAGGATACATGTTAGATTATGTGTAGAATAACGTTTCCCATTTTCCAACTGGCTCTAGATCACACCAAACTGCACAATAATGATGATTCATAAGCTTAACGTTCAGAGCTCTGAATATATCGTCATCGTCACTATACAGAGTTTTACAGGGTATACCTTGATGAGTATAGCGATCAATCCGCCCATCATGATGACGAATTGAAAGACGTCCGTCCAGATAACAGCTCGCATTCCACCCTAAACGATCATAAAACATTACGCAAACAGATTATTTGTAAAGTAAGCCTATATTCTGCGATAATATTGCAATATAAGATTTTTATAACCATTTGTCAAACTGGTGAAAAAGCATTAGCATTTTAAACAGGCCTAAATAGACACCAATAATAATCTAGAAAACGTCTTATCTGATAAAACGGCTTGCTTAATTAATTTGCTAACAGTATTCTGAATATGAATGCTGTCCATATTGGTTGCCTGCTTTTTAGAACCCCGATTGTAGGCTACTCTTGTACTCAGCGCTCGTGAATAAGCTGGTGCCCTGCGCTTGGATTTCGAATGACGTTCCAGAAAATTAATGTAGCTCTAATACAGTGTACGTAGCCTTCAGTTCTGTTTTAGCACATGTACTTACGAGAGCTGTGTAAATGACCGAAACAACGGCCATAAGTGGAATGGAAACAGTGAGTGGCACACCAGTGGCTACGAAAGAAACAAATTACAAACACACCAATTATTGTTCATAGATTTATTCCATGAAATTATCATCTGATGCCATGGTCATGACTTGATTTTATTAAAGTGATAATGATGACATTGATGACATTGATGACGATCGTGGTGATATGATGATGATGATGATGATGGTGGTGGTGGTGGTGGTGGTAGTGGTGGTGGGTATGATGACGATAACGATGTCGATGTCGACGACGATGATGATGATGATGAAAAATGAGCAAATAACTTAAAACTATCCTCAGTATTTTTTTCACAATTACATGTACCTGATTCGAGCGCTGCTGATGGTGCATACATAGCCACTCCCATGTAAAGAACCTATGCACAAAACAGATAACCTATTGAATTATTACATTCATTCTTCACTTTTTACCACTCTGCTGCACCTTTTAATTTGCAATTGCACAGTCCCACCACCACTCTCAAAACACTTCGTGTAGAGTCCATTTTATTTACCTACAGCCCTACTGTAGAACGCGTACATACATTAGGCTACTGGGAGACCGCGGACGTTACAGCTCTCTGTCGCGATAACTAGTTATCAATCGTCTTTCACATGCCACACCATCTACCGCTGTCGATCATCATTAATTATTATTCATGGCACATTGTATGGGAACTGTCGCTTAAGAAAATCCTGACGTATATATATACGGTAGGCTATATTATTTTATTACAGACCAATAATAGTCTCTTAATTATGCGCCCAGGGTTGCCGCCATTGCGGTACTTCTCTTTGTGATGCATCCGAAACTGTAGCATTGAGGTAATAAATCAATGATCCAACGCGGGCACCTTCAATGATGACTCTTCTAGATACATGAGTTTGTTTTAGCTGACAAGTGATCTGTTGTTGATGAAATTGAAGATTGCGAGGATAGCGCAGAGTGAACCTCTGGGTTTTGTAAAAGAATGTTACCAAAATTCAGCTGTAGGTAGGCCTATTGTATTGTATTGCTTTGACGCACGAGATACAGGAAAGCAGCTAGAACCAGACAGATAGACTGAAAGGTAGATGGATGAGTGGATGGATAGATTGGTGGACCGACGGACGGACAGACAGACAGAAAGACAGAAAGACAAACAGACAGATAGATAGACAGACACAATGAGACATAGTCATGGGGCATAGCAAAGAAATGGAATTGGTTCTAGATACTGAACTTTCCGTGAAGGCTTGAATACAAATGTGCTGCTAAATCTGACCTCGGACGGAAGTTTAAGGTCAAGTCCATGTAGACTCCCTGACATACGGAGGGAAGATAGATAGACAGACAAACTGAGGCATAGACATACAGACCAATAACATGCACTTGCAACCCTACACTCTACCCTCTTGGCAAAACATCATAGCCTATAATTCGGCCATAAAAAGGTGCTTCAAAGGACAATACATTATGCATTCAAACCACTTCAGCTATAATAACATCCCGGCGCAATAATCTTACAGAAGCACTGAAGCAGGCCATAGCAAAGAAATGGGATTAGTTCTAGATACTGAACTTTCCGTGAAGGCTTCAATACAAATGTGCTGCTAATCTGACCTCGGACGGAAGTCTATAAGATCAAGCACATGTATACTCCCTGACTACCCACCCCACAGTCAACCGATGTATTTAAATGAGATGACAACATAGGCCTAAATTCTCATCGAAAGATTCGAAACACTAGTCTTTGGCCATAATTACCGATATTACTCTAATTTACCTAATTTACCACACATTAGCTTATTTACCCCTACCTCAAAATGTTCATTTCCACGTTTAACTTACTTCAATCAACAGCAGCGGAACTGTCATTGCCTTGTATACTACTATGCACTATCCACATTCCACACGTTATGTTTCATTACTGCGCCCTGTAAATATCTTACCTTGTCTTGCAACACTTTACCCAAATGTTTTTAACCATAAAATTCATTATGAATAATAATTGTATACCATCAATATCTTAACATTAACGTGTAGGCTACCTTACTCGATAACACGACTACCGATGACTGTTTCCAACTTTTCGAAATACGTGATGATGTATAATTATAGGCCCTATTAATAGCACGCAGTGAATGAAAAAGACATTTCATCGACTACAATATCCCCTCCGTGAATGACTTAGGCCTACTCCTTGACCTTAATTTGCAGTAAGAGAAGGTGAATGCGAAACTCTAAGTTAGGATCTTTTTATATGAATACAAGACAGTGGTTACTTACCCCAGACAGAATTCCCATCGAAGCTCCAAATATCCGTATGCTCTTTGACATGTATCGCTGTTCCAAGTACTAAAACACAAACGAAGTAACAAATGATACACTGGCACACTGGCAATGTTGCAGTGATCCCAAAATAACGCGCTATAATAGTGAACAGTTTGACATTTTTCGGTGAACCATTTGTCGGTGAGCCAATAATAATAATATTGTCTAGAACCAGTAACATTAACTGTTGTCGGTGAACGAATTGTCCGTGAGCCAGTTGTCGTTGAATCAGTTGTGGGGACACCATAGAATGGACCCCTCGCTATCCACTCACAGAACTGTCTTTTTTCCTTTCCATCTCGGTCCAGATTACACAAGAGGCCTGGCTTATAAATGTGCCACTCTGAGCATCAATTGACATTGATCGCGATTCGTATTGGTCACAGACCAATGAAGTTCAGTTCGCATAGAACCGCCAAATTAAAGCAAAGACCGGTGTCACGATATAAAATCTTCCCTCCCGATGAGATAAATTATAAGGTCTCTTTTGTATTGAAAGACTTGTTTCTGATACAGATGTTAATAATTTGGGAACGTAGGCCTACGTGATTGTATGTTCTTGCTATAGTTATAATATTCAACTCATTCATTCATTCATTCATTCTTTCTTTCCTTCTCTCTTCTTTCTTTGTTGCTTTCTTTCTAATATCCATATAACAACTCTTCAAGGAAACTACTCACAGGGGCTTCCGACTCCAGCACGGTCAAAAAGAAGTTTTCAAGTGCTAATCTGTTAGACAGCTATACCGTAGTTAAGGAATGATCCAGGGAACCAGTTATTATATCACAATAATTACACCAAAATTTAATGTCGGCCACAAAATAAATGTGTCGCTAACTTACGTCGAATACGCTGACCAGCTTCATCGGATAGAGCCACGGAACAATGATTCTTTCGACAACGACCAAAGCAATCGCAGAAGAGATCAACGTGAAGAAAGTGTACTGGACTCCGTAGCTGTACACCTCGGCCGCAGCACCAATGAATAAGATGCCCGACATGAAAGAAACGAGCAAAGAAATGGCCGTCGGAATGACACTGAGTCGACGATTGCCCAAGATGAACTCAGCGGTCGTTTTCTGTCGACCTCCTGTCAGCGAATGGTAGACTCCGATGGCCAGAGAGATGACCAGGAATATGACAAGGATCAAATAGTCCGGCCATTTCAAGTGCGATTCCATTGTCCTGAATTATACGAGTTACCGGTAGGCCTACACCAGCAATGATGAACCTTACAAGGAATGGTAGTATTAGAAGAAACTGTACAAATTGTAGAAATTAATATGTTTAGTAGCAATTACTGCTGTAATAGTATAATCAACAGTAGTAGTATCACCAGCTTTGAAGTCTTAATGTGACCATGTAATCTTATTAATAGTAGGCTACTACTATTTTTGATGCTACTGCAATCATTACTATAATTATTATTATTAATATATCATTATTTTGATTATTACTATAATGTTTATTTTTATTATCATTTTTATCATTTTAATGCTACTATCGTTACATTCATCGCTAAAATTGTTGTACTGTTGTGCTGCTGCTATCGCTATTAGCCTACTACTGTTTATTAGCATAACCACAGCCATAGTCATTAAGCACTCTAATTTTCACATAATTATCAAATAGAAAGGCAACTTTCCTTGCTCTTAATTATTATTCAAGCATTTTTGTCTTTAAAATAAGTCTGATTGTCAGTGCACGTTTCAAGTTTATGACATTTAAATCTATAATCTCAGAGCAAAGAATAGACCATACCGTAGGCTACAACGTAGACCGATTGGCTTTCGTGAGTTTCAACTTCCAGGACATACACGGTGGAATGCAAGCCTAACGCCTCGGTGTTGCCAGTTTTGATTCAAATTAAGAATAGACGACAGATCACAAATCAGTTTACAGAAGCCCTTATAGCGTATCTGTCCGTTCTTTCAAAATAAACACTTTAGCCCAATTTACTACCTTGGGTTGGCGAAAGAGTTAAGCAAACATCGGTCTATATAAGTTAGGCTTTAGAAAGTGTAATGGCTTAACGATCCGGGCAAACGGAAAACTCAAAATTTTATAGTTCTTCTATGTAAACTCCCGATTTTATTGTTCTTCTATATAGGCCTATACATGTTCGGAGGTATAGCAAACAAGTTACGACCATACTGTACAGAAAAATGGTAGTTTAGAGGGTCAAGAGAGGCATGGAGGGAGACGCAGGGAGGAGACAAAGGGACGGTCCTCTCAATGTTTTTGATTGGGGGGGGGGACGAAAATGCTTATATCCCAACATTTAAAAATTATTCCTAAATATCATCGTAAAGTTCTTCAGTGTTACGACATAGGCTATTATTTGCAGATTCTGGTCAAATAGCAGGAAATACTAAAAAAAGGTCGTCGGAAAATTTGGTCGATGAAAGTGTCGCACCTCGTCGTTCTTCCCTTTCCCCCAACGTCTAGACCAAGTCTCAGTCTATGATTTCTTCGCAGCAAATAACTGGAAAAAAACTAATGATGCACACAGTGGCGTTGCCAGGAATTTATTATAGGGGTGGGTTATGGCCTGGCCGGATGCCATTCCTGGCACCAAGCCAACAGTATTGCAGTAAATAAAAAGGGAATAAAGTAACAAAAGAGATAAAGAATAAGAAAAACAACTGTTATTACAAACAATTGTTTTAATTTTCCTATTTAAATGGATAAATAACCCTTAAACACTTTTCCTAAGTCAATGGGGGTGGTAACTCCCTCTACGCCTCTGGATACACAACATGAAACTATGTAATTTAGAAACCTCCATTAAAATACCCATGTTCCTAATATCGCAGTATTTTAATTGAATTCGAGAGAAAAGCAGAAATTTGAGTTTAATTGTCGAAGCATTAAATTTTCACGGTGGAAACAGGTTTGGAAAGAATAACTTACCTCCACCACATCGAGTGATGATATTGTAGAGAACCAGAGGCTGGGCAAAACAACCAGGATGTCCAATAGGGTGGAGTGAAAAATTTTTTTCTCACCAATCGTTTCGTAATAGTGACCAAAAGTTGACCACATGTCAGAGGACTAATAATGCTCAAAGAAATTATAATTTTACATTGCGTCTTCTGCCCTCTACCGGCAGTTTAATATGTCAAAATTTCATAATTTTTCCAAAAATTTACATTTTCTTACATAGAATTTTTATTCCTTCAACTATCTGCATCGATTGCAATTTTGTCTATAAAGCCCATTCATTTCAGCATATAATGAGGTATTATTTGTTAAAAAATTCCAGACGGTAACGAAGTTATAAATTTTTTACGAAATTAGAGTTTGCAACATGTCGCGACATCATAGAAATAGCTAAAAACAGTATAACTTTTGTATCCGTTGACCAATTTTTATGATTTTGGCGTCATTTTATCAGAATTTACATAGGCTAGCTAAAAACATACTGACTCATTTGATACATAACTAGAAAACATTTCAGCAAGCATTGAAATCAGATTTTGTTTACTAAATTGTCTTATTTTAACGCCCACAGAGTTCTCAGTCTGAATTTGCAGTAATCATTTAAAGCGAGTCACTTTGTGCGGTATTCGCTTTTAGTGTTAAACGTTGGCATAATCATTCTGGCAGCGTTTCTTGCTCTGATAAAGCCGTCTCGGGATTTTTGTCCGACAACAGTCTGGGATGCTTCGGTTACGGCTTTCACACATCTTTCCACTGCTTGAGTGTGGCAGGGAAAACGTGGGAAATCGATAACAGGTGCTTCTTCACTGCAAACATATCTTTCCAAATCACTTTGAGACAACGATTTGGTAGCTGGAGGCTCTGTCACAAAAGATGTTTGCCAGTCGATGAGCTCAGTATAGTCTGTAGCCTCAAAATTCAAAGGCGGAATTTGGAAAACTCGTATACGTACATTTCTTTGGTTACATGTTCGAGCTCTTAAGATACGTCTGAGTCCAAGCTCCCTTACATGCTGTCGGTCATCTGTAAGCATGGCAAGAATAAGGTTCTCCGGGTGAGCAAAATAACTATTGTGCTGAATGACTCGGCCAACAATAGCTCTCATTGGCTCGCTCAAGTATCTAGATTTATGAATTGTCAGCCACAAGTGTTTTGCTCCGTCTTTGCATGAAGGCTTTGATTTGATGGTAAACCACATGGGTGCATAAACTTTCATTATGAATTCTGCTACAATTTTAAGAGCATCACATGGTTCTTCAGTGCTGACATAGAGACGCAATACTCGGTTAGCGAGTGTAATCCAACGAGACATAACGAGCCTTCCTGGTTCACGATTTGACAGAGCTTCATCACAGTGGCCACTCTTAACAGCAAGGCAGATATCGTTCAAATATTGTTGATCGGTGCTCAAGTCACGGATGTCAAGAGCAGGAAACTCGCACTCAATTTTTTTAAATTGAGCCACTGGGAGTGTTTCACACTTTGCTAACAACTTTCCGACAGGTCCTGAGAAGCTTCTTGGTCCTGTGGTGCTCCCGTCTAGCTTCTCGAACAGATGTCTTAGTGGCAGCTCGTTTCCGTGCAGGAGGCACACAAACCAATGGAGAGGACGATTGACATGTTCTTCAATGAGACGTATTGCACCACCTTTCTTCCCTGTATTTACTGCTGTGCCGTCACATCCAATGGCGATAAGGTTATCAGTGTTCATGCTATTCTCCTGTAAGAAATTCATAATGCTCTCCTTCATGTTCGCAGAAGAGCCAGTTAAAGTTGTTACGTGGCCTAAGAAACTTGTACCTGGCTCTAAAACCAACGAGACGTGTTCTTCTACTTTCACTCTGCGATGCAATTTTCCGTTCACATTCTCATGAACTAAGGTTCTGTCCTTTCGACCATCAAAGTAAATGCCAAACGGATCAACACTCACAGTCATGTTGGCACTTCCTGCTTGAACACAACTTCGATATTTCTTTCTTTCTCTCCTAATTTTGTTCCTGTCAATGACTTCACGGCACTCATCGGGAGTTATAATTCCATAATCCTGTAGCACACCGGATGTGATTTCTGCAACTGCCCGATCTGATATGGCATATCGATCGGAAGCTTTGGCCACATTCGGCAGGTTCCGTCTCTGTTGCGATGATGTGAGACGATATTTTTTGCATTTATAGCCTGCTTCGTCGCGATCGCTGTCCGATGATGAAGGACTTTCATCGACTGCTATGGATGCAGAGAAAGTAGCTGCATCAGAAGCTTCGGATTCAACTTTGTATTTCTCTTGCAAATCCCGTTCTCTGGCCTTTCGAAATTCTTTATTGACTAGTGCCTTTGTAGCTGGACCATCCACTGGTCCGATCATCATTTTCCGTTTTGTTCTTTGGTCCTGCAGGAATTGTTGTTCTGGAAGAGGAACTTTCATAGCTTTGTCACAAGTGCACGACGAGAATGTAAGACACTTGCACGAAGCTATGTCAAAAAGACAAGCCTTGGCCTCCTCTTTGAAGTCCGTCGTCCTTGCTTCATAACCTGCATTACGTTTGACTAAAGGATACCTAACAAGTTTCAGGTATTTGTCATGATGAAAGCGAATTAGCTGGACAACCCGTGTTGTAGTCACAGTGGGAATGGAAGCTCGAAGCCATATATCTCTGATCTTAGTTGACAGTGTAACGGATATTTCAGGAAAGGTTGGTTCCCTTTTGGATGTTGCATTAGACTTTAACTCGTGTCTAATCCACATGTACTCCATCAAGACATCCTCGACCATCGGCAAAAAGTTACATTTCAATCTTCTTGGAGCACCAAAGATTGGACAAACGGGAGGCAATCTTAATCTTGATGTCATTCTTTTCTGATTGGTTTTACTGTTATCAATAAACTGTCACTAGAAGTAAAGACATTAGAGCATGTTACACTAATATGAAATGAAGTTTGTAGGTACAATTCATTTCACATAGCCTACAGTGCATTAGGTGAGTTGTGGGCTGTAAGCGTCTAGCTTGAAATGGTACCTCTGTCGTTACATCCAAGTTATAAAACTCAATTGTGCTGGAGAATCTCCTAGATTTGTATTGACTAATAGCTGGGTACATCCAATTCAAACAAAATTAATTAACACACACAATGCCTGGAAATATTTCAAAAGCAGGAGACCATTAAATTCTGATTTGGATACGTATTTTATGAACTTACAACCTCTCGAAAATATTTATTTCAAGCAAAATAACTCAGAAAAATTGCCATTTTTTAACAGGAATTATGTATTACAAAGATGTTACCGCCGGTAGAGGGCAGAAGACGCAAAGTAAAATCATAATTTCTTTGAGAATTAGGCCTACTCTCCTTTGACATGCTGGCAGCTTTTGATCACTGTTTTAAAAAGATTCCTGGGGAAGAAATCTAATTTATATGATTGCTGAAATGTTTTCTAGTTATGTATCAAATGAGTCTTTAGCTAGCCTATGTAAATTCTGATCAAATGACACAAAAATCATAAAAATTGGTCAACGGATGCAAAAGTTATACTGTTTTTAGCTATTTCTATGATGTCGCGACATGTCGTAAACTCTAATTTTGTAAAAAATTAATAACTTCGTTACCATTTGGAATTTTTTAACAAATAATACCCCATTATATGCTGAATTGAAGAGGCTTTATAGACAAAATTGCAATCGATGCAGATAGTTGAAGGAATAAAAATTCTATGCAAAAAAATGTAAATTTTAGGAAAAATTATGAAATTTTGACATATTAAACTGCCGGTAGAGGGCAGAAGACGCAATGTAAAATTATAATTTCTTTGAGCATTATTAGTTCTCTGACATGTGGTCAGCTTTTGGTCACTATTACGAAAAGATTGGTGAGAAAAATGTTTTTTTTGCTGTTTTCACTCCACCCTAATGTCCAATACCAGCCCCAGTCGTCAGGGTACCTTCGATTAGTCCGCGCAGTAAGGCTTCAGTGATAATTATGCTGAAGACTAGACTAGTGCGATTGCTGTAACATTAATAAATACGAAGGTGTTGTCGTCGACGATATTTATCCGATGTTCTACTATGCATTAGACTTATTAGCTCGAACCATGATTAGCACAACAGTCTATAGATTGGTGGATATCGCATGAGCTTGTTATTAATATTGAAATATTTTATCTTTTGACATTTCATTTGATAAAAACTGAAGATTGTCTGGAAAAAAAATCATACAGGGAAATGTACCGGGAGCAAGAGCACGAGGAAGGTCGAGGATGGGATGGGTTGTCAACATCGGAGAATGGATGCGAACGTCTTTCGATCGGACTTTGATGGAGACAAGAGACAGGAGGAGATGGAGAAAAATTGTTCATGAAGCGACCAACCGTCGTAGCGAGGATGGTTGACGACAAGACAAGACAAGACATTTGTGATGCAATAAAGTAAGCTATACAGGCCAATCATTTTGACTGACCTCTTGAAATAATAGAAACAAAGTTAGAATATAAGTTTTATGTTATTGCCTAACAATTAATTTCTGAAATCATGTAGTTCATGATCTTCTAATCCAGTTCTTAGCTTGAAATGTTCGCTGTCGCCATTTATCTGTTTTAAAATAAACAACTAATCCACCGTATACGAACTCACACAAGCCTCATCTCTTAACAATTCTCGGCAGGTCTTTTACTAAATTTTTTTTTTTTAAATTGCTTTTTTCACAAATCCTATTCTGACACTTCCCTTTCTCCCCACCTCCCTCGCCATTTCACCTCTAAACATCACCCACCTTAGCCGTCCATCTGTCTGCCTGTCTCCGGACTTGACCCGCTGCCTATCGATTTTGGTTTGATTATGCGCCTGCGAATAATCTGATATCCGTGACTTCACTTTTGTAGGCGCTGTAGAAACCTCTAGAATATAATATAAGATTAGGAATACGCTCTTTCACCCACCTCGCTCGCCCGACAGCGTCCCGTCCCACACCTATCGGGTAGCCGTCGTTGCCCGTTAAATTTCTGTTTTTCACCCCACCCCACAACCGAATTCCACCCACCCCTACACCACCCCACCTTCCACCATATCCCAATAAAAAATAATATGACCCTATGCCTTGAATGACTTCCCGTCCTCTGTGTGCGTATGTTTGGACCGTTATTGACGTCTTAATTTCGCGTTAATCCCCGCATCGAAATATAAAATGTCCATAACTCGAGATATAAAGTGAAAAGAAAACTGAAAATAGTCGCGCTGACCTGCAAATTCGCATAAGAAGATTTCACTAAATGTTTGTCACTCAAAAGCATGCAGTTTCAGAGCCTTTTTTCAGGACATACATACGCACAGAATGGCAAACTTTCAGAAATATATATTAGATACCGGCAATGTAGGCCTGTGCATGTGAAAAGACTCGCGTGATGGCGCTATATAAATTCGCAACTAAGGTTAGTTAGAACACGGGCCGCGGCCAAGCTGCTCAACTGAAACCTAGCCATTTGAGCTTTCATAATCAAATCGATTTCAGAAGTTGTTAAAGCAATGTTGTGTTTTCTATTACGTGAGCACATAGGCCTATTTATTTACAATTTCCCTGGCCTCTCATCCAATTGTTTAAGTGTCTTAAACTGCAGATAAAATTAATAGCTCTCATTAATTTTGATAGTCACTGGTAACTTTTTGCGCCATATGCTAATTTGGAGAGATATGCCTAATTGACGCTTCACCTTCATTGACCAAGTTTAGTGGTCGGCTACTCGTGCTACCACAATTCATTTCGTCAGGATATCCATCAAAATTTGTCGAAACAGCGCCAAATATAAATGGTGTATTTAAGGACATCTACATGTAAAGGGGTAGGTCTAAGTGAATTATTGATGTATGCTTCCCGCGCCTAACATTTTACGTTCAATGCATTACACTTTCGACTTAAAGTGTGCGTTGAAGTCATACAGAGAAACTGTCCGAATGGTATCTTTTGTGGTTTAGCGACATCATGCAGTAGATAAATTTCCGTCGTCGAATTTCGATAGCAAAAGATAATGCCGTGACGTGAGGAAGATGATCAGCGGCGCACCCCATTTTTCTCCAGGCTCAAGACTGGCACGACCTGAATAGAAAGCAGTGGCGTAGTAGTATCAGTATTAAAAAGCCATTATTTATTAGGTAGGCCTAATTGGAAGAAGACTTTAAAACAGTTCCCAACTACCCGTGAATGTCAGATCTTTTGAGCTGATGGGAGTCACTTCAATACAAATTCAAAACCTTCTCCAGTGGCATAGCCAGGAGTTCATGGCCGGATGCTTGTTTTTTCTTACATAAATGGACAAATACGGTAACCTTTTAAAAACGCTTTTCCTAAGCCAAGGGGAGGGGTTTATCCCCCAAGCACCCTTGGCTACGCCACTGCGTGACTCAGTCGGTGAACGGACAATAATTCGGAGACTCTAAAACACTTAGATCTATCATTGATTCCGGTTTCAGAAAATGTGAATGATGACGATGACGGCGAGGGTTATGAGTAGAAGAAGGTTGAAGATATATCGCCTAATCTTACTTCTTCAAATGCTGTGTATTTCTTATCGTCCATGCTTTCTTCGTTTTCGTTTTTCTCCGACCATCCCCAGCAACGGACCCGCAACAGAAGACGTTCATCCACCTTCACTTCCAGATCTTTGTCCCCTGTTATAAAAGCAAGGCTAAAGTAAACGCTAATTAGCTGCGCTGAAATTTCGTTGTATTGTAAGAATTTACTTACCTATAAACTAAGGATCAGCCGTTGAATAGTCCGCGCATCGTAGAGACATCGTCGAAAAAGCCGTAAACTAGGCTACTTAAGACACAGTGGCGGATCCAAAACTGTTTCAAAGGGGGGGGGCCAAAATCTTAGATCAGGGATGGGAAAAATGGGGGGGAAAAACCAAAAATAGTGATCGGTCGTCGAGGAAAAAAAGTACTTTTCATCCGCCAAAAAGTTGATGACCTTTTTTAGTCCTCAACTTGACAACCAAATGGGGGGGGGGCTACGCCCCATGCAATTTTTCGATTAGGAGGGGGCAATATCCTTTACACCCATATTCGTATTGCAAATTTAAGACCAAATGGGGGACACGTCTCATGGCAGTTTTCAATGGAGGGGGGCCATGGCCGGAGTGGCCCCCTGGATCCGCCCCTGTTAAGACATAATATGATTTCAAATAGACGAGAGCCAATAACACGAAAAATTAATAGACTTTGATTCGGAATTAGTCTAGCCGATGGGAGAAGGACGATTAGATTGAATTATGACTTTGACTGATGGCCCTGGCGAAGCTTGAGCCCGCATCAGCCGCTCTTCTGTGGATAACCTCTAGACGACCCTGTCCTGTGCAGCTGTCCGCGTCGCCTCTCCCACGGTTAATCCCATCGTCAGACAGTCCTCCTCCACCATATTCATCCAACGTTTCCTGGGCCTGCCTCTTCTCCTCCTCCCATGCACATTATGATACCCCTGCAGTGCCACTTTTGGGTATCTTCCGCTCTGCATTCTGGTGACATGTCCGAAATTGATTTATAAGCTTAGAAATTTCCTCTATTTAGGCTAGGCTCTTGCCTATTTGAACATAGACTTTGTATACTTACTCATAATTAGTGAAGCAATAATTCCAATGACGCTAGTGACGGTGGCTCCAAAGAACGTTATCCACAGATAGGACAGAGCGTAGAAGTTCTCCACACCTCGAAGCGGAGTAATCTGCGGAAGGAACAACAACATAGACCAATTAAAAATGAATCTGTTGACCAATAATATTCAACTCTGTTATTGACATAGCATAGCACACTTGTTAAGTTCTAAGTGTGACGCATATCATCTTTGTTATGAAAGCGTCGTCACTGTAAATGAATGCGTTTAACTTTAAATGTGTGGCAATTGTAATCGTAAAATTTGTATAGCCTAGCGTCACTTCAAGAGAAATTCCTTAGTAAAGTAGGCACAATGCATGACACATTAATGTCATAGGTATGTGAAGTACCATTGTATTATAATTATTGTATCCGTAAATTTGTAAAAGCGCCTCTCACAGTGCACACAATCAGAGGCGCTCCAAGTGATAAAGATCCAGAGAAAGATGAGCAAAGACGTGGCCACTTAAATTTTTCAAAGACATTGCATAGCGTATACCGCTGGGTGTTCAGCTCCTTTCTGGACCTCCGTTGTTCCAATCCAGTTGTCTTTGGCGTCGATTCCATCAAACATCTCGAATGATTTGTAGTCGGTGTAGTTCATTGTCGAATTGAAGAGAGTGGAGTTTCCGTTTCGAAGATGACATTGTTCAATGGATACAGGAGGCAGTGGATGGTGAATGTTGCGCATCGTTAGAGAACCAATGTTTAACCAAAGATTCAGAAGAATGGAAACCATGCCACCTAGCAAAGCTCCCTTCAAACGAACAAGGAAAAAAATCACTTGTCCTTTTTCCATACACTCACAAAATGCAGTTACTATATTTGCAGTCTGATCATTATTGTAGATATGATGAGTGGTCAAATTCAGCCGAGATCCTGAATCTTTCATGGCCCCTCAGACCCTTCGAATGGCTAATCAAACTGATGTCAGTGTATGAGTTTTATATTCGTAAAATTTGCAATGAACTATTTCAAAGTAATCACCGTCATCATATTATAAGTCAGTGGCATAGCGAGAAATTTACGTTGAGGGGCCTATGGTCGGATGCCTTTCTTGACACCAATCCAAGAGTTATACTGTATTAGGCTACATTAAATAAAAAGGGAATAAAGTAACAGAGGGAATAAGGTAACAAAGAGAATAAAATAAGAAAAAAAACATTTGTTGCTACAAACAACTATTTTGATTCTTTTCTTATTAAGTGGATAAATAACCTTTTAATAAACTTTTTCCTAAGCCAGTGGGAAGGACTTACATGTAACCCCATAAACCCACTTGTCTACGCCACTGACATAAGTAGGCTATCGATATCATCTTGGGGCGGGGGCGGTAGAGTAATGGTTAACACGCTGGCCAAGAGTGCGAGAGGTATCAGGTTCGAGCCCCCGTTGGGCGGATTTGATTTGTAAGCTGCTATTAGCGCCATTGTAATTGCAAAGCTGTCTGCTCAGTTGGTAGTTAAGTTTAAGATTACTGCATAGCTTGTAAATGTAAAGCGCAGTGCGTCTTGCAGGCGTTTCAATAAAGAAAATATTATTATTATTATTATTATTATTATTATTATTATTATTATTATTATTATTATTTTTTTTTTTTTTAGCCCTTGTAATTTTTATTATTGTTTTTATTATTGTTATTATTTTTTTATTACCCGAGGTATCTATAATCCCTCAGGTGTCAGATATTAATAAGAAATTTAAACTTGTTATTATTATTATTAATATTATTATTATTATTATTATTATTATTATTATTATTATTATTATTATTATTATTATTATTATTATTTTTATTATTATTATTATTATGAGAAACAGCAGCAAAATCGTTTTCCTTTTACCTACAATAGTATTATTGTTGTTACTATTATTAGTTTTATTATTATTATTATTATTATTATTATTTTATTTTTTATTTTTTTAAACAATAATCTTTATTAATAAACAAAGGTGTGCCAAACAATAACCGGAGATATTACTAATGTCGTTCTGGAACGGCTCACTCGTTAGTGTCTGGTTGGGCAAAAGTGCCACGGAAAGAAATGGCATTAAAGCGTTGGATGGTGGCAGAAAGGCGTTGAAAAAGGTAAGATGTCTCTCTAATATCTCCAGAGATTAGTGTTAGACGTTTTCCAAGGTCCTTAATGAAATCAAGTCCTTTGTTGTTAATTGGGCCTAGAGTCTCCAGGGCCACGGGAACAAAGTGGTGGTTGGTCAACAGGTGGTCGCACTTGACAGTTTTTCTCGTGTCCGCCAATTCAGCTGCAGCCCCCGCCGTTGCAGCCGAGGCATGTAGGTAGGAAGGAGCAACCGTGTCTATGACGGTGGCATCCCACACGAGGCTGCGTCCTCCTCGCCACGGAATCAAAGTCATCCCGTCGGGTCTTTTTCCGTCTGTGCGTGAGAGACCATCTATTATTATTATTATTATTATTATTATTATTATTATTATTATTATTATTATTATTATTATTATTATTATTATTATTATTATTATTATTATTATTATTATTATTATTATTATTATTATTATTATTATTATTATTATTATATCCTTTTAATATTTCCGACAAACAACATCAGACACATAAAGAACAATAAACAACAGAAGCGGTAGTCATTGTTCTAAATGATGATAAAAGTTATTAGCTCTCCTCTGGGTCTGACTCGGCTAAAGTGCCTCTAAAGGCCATCGAGTTGAAGCGCTGGACAGTAATAGAGAGGCGTTGCAGCAAAAAACAGGTCTCTCTCATATCACCAGACGACAATGTTAGGATGCGGCCTAAATCAGACAAAAAGTCGAGGCCAATACTGCAAATGGGACCTAAAGTCTCAAAGGCTAAAGGAATGAAAAAGTGAGTGTTTACAAGAGAGACGTATTTAGTGTTTTTCCTTTCCGTAGCAATCTCGGCTGCCGCGCCCGCCGTCGAAGCCGTGGCCTGGATATATGATGGTGCAAGTGTGTCAACCACTGTCGCATCCCACACAAGATGACGACCCGCACGCCATGGAATCATGGTAAGGCCGTCTGGTCGTCTACCATCCGTGCGAAGAAGACCTGGTGGTTCTTTAATGGACGGTATTCCTGCCTTTGAAAGGGAGCGGTATACAATGTCATTGATCGTATTATGTCGAGCTATTCGACCGAAGCCGAGAGAGCAAGACAGGCCGTGGCTGCCTCTGGCGTCAATTTGAGCTCCGCAGGCGCAAGTGTGGGGTTCACATATTGCGGCCCCAAGTCGCAAACCGACGGCAACTCGAACATCCTCGTTATCCAGACGTAGTCCACATGCGGTTATCGGTAACGCATGGAGCCAGTCACTAGCATGGGGCGATGAGACTGCTTTTAGTCGTGCGATGTTATATACATCCACTGTGTTTTCGAGCAGTGTCTTATTATTATTATTATTATTATTATTTTTATTATTATTATTATTATAACACCATCTTTTATTTCCGTTTCAAGCAGTGCGAACACCAACTGGCTGTCCCTGATAAACACTGAACCGCTGTCAAAACACTAGCATATAGTGTGCAACAAATGTATATGCATTAATGAGTGTGTGATCAGTCGTCCTCGACCCCGGCGAGTTGTGCAAATGTGCCCCTGAAGGCTATGGCGTTAAATCTTTGAGTGCAAATAGATAAACGTTGAAACAGGTGCAAAGTCTCCCGACTTTATTATTATTATCATTATTTATAATAATAATAATTATTATTATTATTATTATTATTATTATTATTATCTTCTGAAAATCACTGCCAAATGCATAAAAGCAGCAGTCATTGTCACACATAATATGCCAGACGTCACAGACGCCACAGTAATCACAAATTCATAATCTTCATGATGAGAAATGCTCTGACCTTCCAGTTAGCGTGTTTAGAGACAGCGCCCAGTAAGAATATTGCAATCATTGGACCATTCACCGAACTCATCAGACCTATCGACAACTATGAACATACAAATAAATCAAGTTAATGGCACTATAATTACTAAAATAGCAGAAACAATGGTAGTGGTTACGGCGGTGATGGTAATGCAGTCAGCAGTGGATGCGGTAATAGCGGTGGTGGTAGAGGTTGGCGTATTGGTCATGGAATTAATAATAAATAAATAACCATAGGCCTAATATGAATTATTATTATTAATAATTTTTTTTGCTAATAAAAAATAATGGCGATGATCCTGAAGGGGACGACTATAATACAACAACAATAATAATAATAATAATAATAATAATAATAATAATAGAACTAGTGATAAAAATCAATTAGTATCGTGCATTATGTTTCTGATAAATTAGTAAATTTTCCATCAGCATCTAGACATTTTCTTACTGATCTTTTAAGAAATTTGACCAAAGACTGATGTGTAACTCACTTGCATGATTGGACCATCGACTGTGGCCGCAAGAAAAGCCACTCCGATGGATAAGGCTCCAAACAAGACAACTGAAAGCGAACAGAAACATAGACCTACACATATTCGACCTACTTGAAACTCGAACTCATTACCTTTTCACAGCAACAGTCACTGTAGAGTGTAGAGTAACCAAACAGCAAATTTGATATCAACAGCTTGAAAAATGCAAAGCAGAAAATGAAGACTTATGGATATTTTAAATGATGGCTTCTAAAATAATCTGAAATTCTCAGTTGTATTTTGTATGTCATTAGTAGGCCTAACTGCGGTACTTTTGTGAAAAAATTTGCTAAAAAATTTAAAAAGTGGTAGTTAAAAGAGAGGCCTTTTGTCAATTGTGCATGGGTCCGGCGACCATAGAAATATGGAACAGTTACCCAAGAGTCTGCTGATGATAGCCTTTCTTATTTCCGGCAGATGGTTCAACTTCCACTTGAGAATATCCTCCCAACAATTCGCAGATGCACCGCTGAGCGACGACGACACAGAACTTCACGATTCAAGGTTCATAGACACAAATACACACATTGGATATTATAGGTCACGACAGAACACGGGAAACGTGATCGTAATCACAAAATTTTTAAAGCGTTACGCAGAAATTACACTGAGGAAACCAGCTTATCCTCCGGAAAAATCATTTGAATTAGCTCGTGTATTGTATTTAGTCATGGCGGCAGATCTCTGTCGTCTCCAGATTACTTTATTAAATCGTAAACGATTATATATAATATTATACTATATATTATATTTATAATTCTAGATTAATTTATGTAATTACCTCAGTGATCCACCATAAAGCACGGAGAGGAAAAGTCCCGCAAATCCAGGTGAATCAGCGAAAATTGTTACAACGAAGTGCGGAAGCAACTAAAGAAATAAATCACACAAGTTATTATCAATTTGAAGTTTTCAAGTTTCATATCAACTCATTATTTTGATTGCACACTATAATAATATAGGCCTATTATAGCACTTGATCGAGTTGGTGGCCAAACAAAAATTAATGTCCCCGACAAAATGGTAGGCCTATTGATAAAATGTCGTAGCGACAAAATGTCGTCTGACAAAATGTCGCGTAAATACCAGTTTTGAATATCTAAAAATCAAATTGACTGAACCGGCGGAATAGTAAGCTTATAATTGCAACAAGACACATTCCAACATAGTGAGAAGGAAGCAAAAACCCGGAATAAAGCAAATCTCACAACATAATACTATTGCCATGAAGTGTGTGTGTGTGTCACAGTGTGTGTATGCAAAATTTCATTACATTAATATGTTACTACACGGCGAAAAAGTGTGTAAGCAAAAGCTCACTGCATAATTATAGGCCTACTACTGCAAAACTAAGAAGTGCGTGTTACGTATAGGGCTGTAGGCCCACGCATTCGAACTGCTGTTGGTCTTTCATCTGCTTTTTTTCCTTCAGTTTTTTTCTGTTCCATTATGTAATAACTTAATTTTCGTTTCATGCACCTCAATTAACACTCACCCATACTTAGGCTAACTCTCCCATTTTCCCAACTCTGAAACTAAGCCTAACAAAGAACACTTACCCATCATCTTTGCTATAAATAACCACCTACGCAGCGCCCCTTCCCAGCGGAATCTTTAGAGGCCTTCTATTGTATCGCTGCTTGCAATTCTCTGTACCTCTTATCACTCATTCACTCATACTCTTAATCATTTTGTACATCGTATAAGTCATAACGTGTAGGCCTAATTGATGTTTATTTTTAGGAGCAATAAACTTGAATTTGAACTTGTTCATATAACATTGTCCAGCAATTATTTTGAGTAAAGGACTTGTTAAGTTGTTCCATACCGTACACACTACTAAAGTCTCTAAGATTATACTTCACGATCAGTGGCGTAACTTGGGGGCCCCTCTACGGTACTTATTGAAATGGCTTATCAGATGGATACATTTCTCAAACAATGAGATACGCAATTTATTTCACGGAAATAAGTTTCTCTAAAATAATGTCAACACTATGCAAATGCAATGACGTCATTTCCGGGACCGGAAAGTTATAACTAATTAAACATTAGCGCTGTGCTCTGCTGGAGCTGGGCGTCTCCGACTCGTCGCGTCGTGTCGGGTTGACGGAACTTGACGGGTTCTCGGGTGACCGTATTGAGAGTCTGACACGGTATCGTCTATACTTAGTCTACTACAATATTTATTTAACATATTTTTTGGAGTCTTGCAAACTCGGGGGCCCCTCTGGGCCTCTGCACTCGGGGGCCCATAGACTTTGTCTTACCCAGTCTACCCTATTGTTACGCCACTGTTCACGATACACAAGGCCATCGCTCAACCAATCGCCTTCCATGACCAATATAATTATAATATTTTATATGTTCTCAGAGTCAGAATATTCTTCATCAGCTGCAACACTTTTGTGACAAGATACAATCGACTCACCTGGTTAGAATTAGCGACTTCTTTGTTTGCCAGAGGATCACACTTGATGCTCGAGTAGTAAGCCAAGACGATTAGTCCAACGAAGCCGCACAAGCCGTGCGATATGATCAGAGGCGGGATATTTATGAGAATCGTTCTGCAGAATAAGAACAGTTCTCACTACACAAAATCATCGCATGGTTGAATAGTCTACAGAATGGGTCATAAAAGGTTATTTGAGAACAACATTTGAAATGTGACTTAATCAAGTATTTTTTTTACTTATTGGTACGCTGTGTGTTTTGACCGTTCAAAAACCTTGGGTGGACTCACTAAAAGTGATATTACTTTTGTTTTGTTTGAACTATTTTGGTAATAATTATATGGCTATCGAACGTAAATCTGAATAGATTTTAAGCCTACAGAATTTGATTTAAACATCTTTACTTGTGGCCAAATTGTTAGCAAATTACGTTGGAGGGTTACTTTTTGGTCCACCGTGTACATGATGTATATCATGTACTAATTGACGATTGTTCATATAATTATAGGTGGGTGCAATACCGCACAAAATGACTCACTGTCCGTTTCAAATACAAATTCTGGCTAATGGCCAAATATTCTAAAGAACATGTGTTTACTAAATTTTAAAAACCATGCATTCAGAATAATGTACAAACATAAGTATTTTTGGTAAAAATTCACGACCGCTGCTATTCCACAGAATACATGAAAACATCCTCTTTGCTGCATGGTACGTACCCGGTAATTGAGCTGGTGTTTCACATGTACGATTATGCGTGTACTGCAGGGCATTGAGTAACAAGTTCAGTACTTTGCAGTGACATAGCGTAATTGTCCATACGCGATTGTTCTAATACGGTCGCGACAAAAATGCTCTTTCAAAATAAGGTTACACAAATTCCAACCCGAATAGCAAGATTAGCCTACTTACAACGTGATAATAATAATAAATTAGGTTAAATATTGATGAAGTTTGTAAGAGAAATGCATCCATTCGTGACTTACGCCCTGGCCTTGGCTAGTGTGTCGACGGACGAGTATCTTTGAACCGATGCCTGTGAGACACCGTACGCGCCAATCCAAGCGAATGTCATTCCAATCACAAGGCTCCAGACAGTGGTGCGTTCACGAGGGTCGATACTTAAGCTGCACAGGATAACATTGAAAAAGACATGACTTCCGATTAATGTAGTTAGTTCAAGACATAAGAAGCACAAGGTTCACATGCATGAGACTCTTAGTCCTGGCTTAAATCTGGCTTAAATCTGACTTACGATGGAGTTGTGGGTTAAATAAATATCCTTTACGCATGCGCGTTCAGATGAAACAAACACTTGGCGCAAGTACACCGTGACTCAAAAAAAGTAAGCCAAATTGTTTTGCATATATCTCTAACACCTGATGACATATCAAGCTAAAATTTTCCAAATATTTATAGAAGTGGACCAAGAATATGATTCCAAAATTTCATGAAATAAAGTTGAACGGATAAAAAGATATGAATATTTAAACTTCATATACCGAAATTGCAGTTTACAAGCAATTTTCTGTCAGATTCGATAAACTGTTTCTCTATTATCTTCAATGCCTGATGATTAATCATTCTAAAATTTTCCAGATATGTAGAGAATTGAACTACCAATATGACCCCAACAGTATGGTTTGATAATTTAATTAAATAAGATGCTCAAAATGTCCCCCTCCTGCTTGCACGCAAGCCTGAGGGCGCTGGCGCCATTGCAATGGCAACAGCAACGTCAATTATCCTCTGGTTCAGGCCATCCCGCACTTCCAACAAGCGTTGCTTCAGATCGTTTATATCATGGATTGTTGTCTGGTAGGCTCGATCTTGCATCACGCTCCACATTTTATAGTCGACAGGATTCAAATCTGGACTGTTCGGAGGCCATAATGTGGGAGAAATGAAGTCTACACAATAACAGACTTGCTGAAAACTGAAATTTCAGGTGACGAAGTTGAATTATCCATATACTTCTATCCCTTCACATTTATGACATGAAATTTTGGAATCCTATTCTTGGTTCAATTCCCTAAATATCTGGAAAAAGTTTTTATGATTACTCATCAGACATCAGAGATGTAAAAAAATTGTTTGGCTTACTTTTTATTGAATCTGACAGAAACTTGCTTGTAAACTGCAATTTCGGTATATGAAGTTTAAATATCCATCTCTTTTTATCCGTTCAACTTTATTTCATGAAATTTTGGAATCATATTCTTGGTCCACTTCTCTAAATATTTGGAAAATTGTAGCATCATATGTCATCAGGTATTAGAGATATATGCAAAACAATTTGGCTTACTTTTTTTGAGTCACGGTGTAGAAGCGGTTAAGCCGTATAAATAGAAGGAAAAGCATGCATCGTCAGGCGCAAGTTACACCTAGAGTATTTATTCCGATTACTGCGCTGCCTCCACGCATACCGTCGAAGGCCAAGAGCTATGTCGGGAATAATTATGTCGGGAATAGTTATGTCTGGAGTAGGCTTTACACCTGGATTAGTCTATACCTGGTCTTATGGATGCGGGTGCTGACGATCAGCTCCGGAGAGTAAGATTAGTTGCGGCAAGGGCAGCTATGAAAATGATGGTGCTGCTGATATTGGTGATTATAAAGATGATGAATGATGATGTTGAGTGTTGAGGTGAAGGTAAAAGGCAGTCGTGATGACGATGATTGTGATGGATGTGGCTCAATTCAGTGGTTTTCATGGTGATGATGATGAAGATCAGGATTGCGATGATGACGACGACGACGACGACGATGATGATGATAACGATGCTGCTGTAATAACTATGTTGATGACATTGGTGATGAAGATGATTATAATAATTGCGATGAGGATCATTATTGATCGTTGTGATGACAAAAGATGATGACGGTTATATGATGTTGTTATATGCCACTTGGACTAATTGGGCGCCTTGAACGAGTTCTTCGTTCGGCTGCTCGCCTCATTGGCCGCATTCCTAAATATGCCCCCGTCTCTGCTTATATGCGTGATGTTCTTCACTGGCTCCCTGTTTCACAGCGCATCTCCTACCGAGTTGCTGCACTTGTCTGGCGTTGCCTTACTGATTGTGCTCCATCATACCTATCTATTCTTTGTCGACCTGTCTCTGACCTTGCAGCCCGTCGAGCTCTTCGCTCTACGACAACGGGGGAGCTTTTGGTTCCTCGAGCTCGCACTTCTACAAGACAGCGCCGAGCCTTTTCTTCTGTGGGTCCGGCTATCTGGAATGGCCTCCCACTAAACTTGCGACTTATGCCTAGACTAAATTCACCTGCTTTTTATAAGTCGCTCAAAACCTATTATTTTAGCTGTGGCTGGACTGGGAGCGCCTCTGAGTAGTTTCTTGAAGAAGCGCTATATAAATTCACGAAATGAATGAATGAATGAATGAATGAATGAATGAATGTTAATGATGGTGCTGATGATCATGAGGAGGATCATGATCACGGTGGTAGTGACGACGACAATTGTGCTGACGGGGATGAAAACGGTAAATGATGATGATGATGACGATGATGATGATGAATACGAAATTGATGATGAAGATGATTTTCATTATCATGACTATGATTATGATATGAAGACGATGCCGACTATGATGGAGATAATGATGGACGGTCAAGCTTTTACTTAGCCCAGACGAGTCGGCCTTCATCCCCAGCCAATCGGAAGACGTGTGCTACTGTTCCAACAGCAAGCAATCCCTTCGAAAAATGAAAAACATTCTCAAAATTATTATTCTCACCATCATCTTACTCGCATTATTTCATCTGCCAATTAGTATGTATCTGTAGAAAATTTTATCTGTTGAAAATTTTACCTGTTGAAAACTTTATCTATTGAAAAACTTTATCTGTTGAAAACTTTATCTATTGAAAACCTTATCTACTAAAAACGTTATATATTGAAAACTTTATCTGTTGAAAACTTCATCTATTGAAACTTTATCTATTGAAAATATGGGAAACGTTTTTCCAGTTTTCTTTCAGTATGCCTAATCTTCCAAATGTGGAAATAGTTCGTACCAACCTGAATTTTTAAGGAGAGGTGTAGCTATACCAAACGTTTTAACCTTGAAATAGCTGACAACAAAGTGGAGTTCTCAGGATAGGTGCAGGAATATGAGTAGAATAACTTGTCCTATTATTTTTCAGCTGGTACTACACCACACCACAAATTAATGCACAATCATGGGCGCTTGCAGAAATTTTTCAAGGAGGGGGCAAAACACAAAGCTTAATGGTTAAATTTTCTAGCAAGGGCTGAAAAAATTCAAAGCAGAATATGAAGAGCACAAATATTTTTTCACCGAGTTTTCTACATGTAGGCCTATTATATTTCTCAGTTTTACATTATGTATCGTTAGTAACATTTGCACTTCAGTGTGAAGACATTTGTTAAAAAGCAAAAGTAGTAGTCTAGTTAAGAATATGAAAATCAATTTTCCAGGGGGAGGGCATGTGTCCCTCTTACCCCTGTGTGCGGGCGCCCAAGTGCACAATAATGACGATTTAGGCCTTTAACGTTCTGAGCTCTGAATATATCGTCATCGTGACTACAGAGTTTTACAGGGTATACCTTGACGAGTATAGCGATCAATCCGCCCATCATGATGACGAATTGAAAGACGTCCGTCCATATCACAGCTCGCATTCCACCCTAAACGATTATACAACATCACGCAAACAAATTATTCTTTACGTATTATTCTGTAATAATTATTAGGCTATGCATATAACCATTATTGCCAAACCGTACTCTGATGAACAAGCGTTCGCAGTTTAAATTCATAGAAACCAAAAATCTAGGAAAAGTTTAGATAGAATGATTAATTTAATTAATATATGTAAGCTGCATTCTAATAATTATGATTGCTTTTCATTTTGGTTGTTTCCTTTCAGAAGTCCGATTCCATTTGTACTCAGCCCGTCTTGTGTTGTCCAGTAGGCTATAGGCCTATCCTGACCATGGCGATGTCTACCCCCGATATAAAAGTGTCCGCACCCAAACAGAGTCTCCCCTAGCTGTAACTCAAAAACCAGGACATTTTTGGGAAAACTTTCGAACAATAATTATAATTATTGGGATCATAGCCTTACGATGGCCTAGTCTAATAGTGTTTTTTGTATTAATATAGTCTATGACTCTATGTAGTCTTCAGTTCTGTTGTACTTACTAGAGATGTGTAGGCCACAGATACAACGGCCATGACTGGAATGGAAACAGCAAGTGGCACACCAGTCGCTAAGAAATGAATACACACACCGATAATTATTTTTCATTTTTTTTATTCTAAATCCTCGTCCGGTAGAAGTAATTATTATGAATTTGATTAAGCGACGATGTTGACATTGATGATGATGATGATGATGATGATGATGATGATGACGATGATGATGATGACGATTTTATGATGATATGATAATGTTGATGATGCCAATGATAATGACGATGACGATGTGGATGACGATGATGATGATGAAGACGATGACGACGACGACGACGATGATGACGATGATGATGATGATGATGTTGAGGAAGGAGAAAATAGCGATGGAAAACTATCTACAGTATTAATAACAATTACCAGATTCTAGCGCTGCCGATGGTGCGTACATACAAACTCCCATGTACAGAACCTATGAACAAAACAGATATTGAATTAATGTATTCATCTTTTGCCCATGAAAAGGTTCTTCAGTTAACATACATTATGAATGCGAACCACTTCAGCTAAAATAACATCCCGGCGCATTACAGAAGCACTGAAGCGCAACGAAAGAGATTTCGTCCTGGATTCTGAACTTTTCCGTGAAGGCTATAATGCGCTGGTGCTGATAATCTGACCTCGGATGGAAGTCTAAGGTTAAGCACATGTAGACTTCTTGGCTATCCACTCCACTGCCAAACCGATGTCTTTAAACGAGATGAGAGCATATAAATTCTCATCAAAACAATAATTACCGATATGCTAATGAGTGTTGAACCTCAAGTAGTAAGCTATATTTGACATTTTCCTGGGGCTTGATTGCCCCAAAACAAAAACGACCGAAATGGGATTGCACACGCCCTCTGAGCCCCGCTTCCTACGCCTATGCTCTTAACTTGTGTATAATAGGCCTATGCCTAGTCTCTTAACTTGTAAAGTAGGCTATCTTGCCCGATGACACACATAATCGATGACTGTTTCCAAGTCTCCGAAATGCCAGATTTGGTGATTGAAAACCAAGTTCCTTCACTTGGGATATTGAAGAAGAGTTCAGCATATGTCGAGTATAATTGTCTGAATGACAACATCCTCTTACAATCGACTCCCAGACGGCCAGACCCTGACTTGCTGGAGAAGAATGTGAAACTCGAAATTAAGATCTTTTCTGCATGAATAAAAATCGTTACTAACCGCGTTTAGAATGCCAATCGAGGCTCCAAATATTCGTATGCTCTTTGACATGTATCGCTTTTCCAAGTACTAAAGCATAAACAGAGAATACACTGGTAATTAGACAGTCGTTCAGTCATTCATCCATAGCGCTATTGCAGCGTCTCTTCGAGATAACTCTCCAATAGCGTTCCCGGTTCAATCGCAGTGGAGAAGAACAGCTTTGAAGAGTGCTCGTAGAAAGTACATAAAAATTCCTAGCAAACACATGTCACGGAACTAATGGGATGCCATTCCATGTGGCTGGCCCAAAATCGACATGCTGTAACGTCGAGGGGCATGCAAAAGAAACAACCACATCCGCTTTTTGCAGACGATGGAAAATGAGAATTGATTGGAGTAGGCCTATAATAAATTATTGTATTGAGGAAATTAAGGTAAACTCTTTGATGATGGCATTGGCAGAATCACTCTGGCAATAAAGGCACCATAAAACTTGATCGCATCATTAAACCGCTCTACAGTAAGGTCTATGTCGCAATTGCAAGGCATTGACATACACCGCATATTAATGTTATTAATTCATGGTGGTGGTGGTGGTGGTGGTGGTGGTGGTGGTGGTGGTGGTGGTGGTGGTGGTTTACATGTAGATCTGTTCATTCTTTCAAGTATTTTTATAGAAGCTCTACCAGGAAACTACTCAGAGGTCCTCCCGACTCCAAAACGGCCAAAATTAACGGATTTCAAGCGCATGTAGTATGATTAAGAGAGTGACCTAGTGAACAGTGACAATATATCAATATTTAATAAAAATGGCAGCTTCAGAATATATGTTTTGCTAACTTACGTCGAATACGCTGACCAACTTCATCGGGTAGAGCCACGGAACAATGACGCGTTCGACAAAGAACAGAGCAATCGCAGAAGCAACCAGGTTGAAGACAGTGTACTGAACTCCATAGGTGTACACCTCGGCCGTAGCACCAAGAAACAAGATGGATGACAGGAAAGAAACGAGCAAAGAAATGGCCGTCGGAATGACACTGAGTCGACGATTGCCCAGGATGAACTCAGCTGTAGTCTTCTGTCGACCTCCGGTCAGCGAATGGTAGACTCCGATGGAGAGGGAGATGACGAAGAAAATGACAAGGATCAGATAGTCCGGCCATCTCAAGTGCGATTCCATCACCTTGAATTATGTACGAATCACCGGTATACCAGCAATGAAACAACTTAAAAGGAATGATAATATTAGCAGAAGCTGTACTAATATTAGTAATAGCATTGTAGAAGTACATGCATGCTTTGTAGCAATAGCCTAATTGCTGCTGGGATAGTATAACGAGTATAGCAGTTATATCAGCAGCTTAAAACTCTTAAAGTAGCCATAACAATTATAGGCCTATTATGATTATTTCTACAATTTTTAAAGTTATTGGAACCGTTACTAAAATTATTATTTATTACTATTCCATTGCTATTAATGCAATCGTTATCGCTGCAATTGTTGCTGATATAACTATTGATATCGGCAATATCATTGCTTATAATTAGCATCGCCATCACCAATTAACATCATTTGTATCTTAAGTGACTGTGACACATCAGTGACATCACAAGTAGACAGACGAGTTTCTTGATTATTTAAGCAATCTATTATTTCCTTGACACCTGTTGCTGTAACCATGATGTCCGTGCACTTTTTAAGCTTATATCAAACAATCAATCGATCGATCAATCAAAAAGAATAGATCATACCGTATAAAGTACTGGTCGTCGTGCGTTTCAACTTTCAAGACATACACGGCAGAATGCAAACCTTACACCTTGGAGTCGCCAGTTTTGAAAGGAATAGACGCCTTATCACACAGAAGTTTATAGAAGCCATAGGTTATGAGTCTATTCTTTAAAAATAAACACTTTAGCCCAATTTACTACCAGAGGTGGCTTATGGGTTGCCGAAGGAGTTAAGCAAACACCTATGTAATAATTATAGTCCTAAGTTAGGCTTTAGCCAGTGTAATGGTTTAACAATCTGGGCGAACGGAAAACTCCAGATTTTATTGTTCTTCTTTGTTCGGAAGCTAGTTACGACCATACTGCACAGGAAAAGGGTAGTTTAGAGTGGCTCAAAAAGTAGATACATCGTGTAGTATAGTACTGAGTAAACATTCCTCTCGAACGAGGAGGTAATGCAGTGACAAGTAAGGTTAGATATTACGTAACAATTGGGCGCCCATGTCAACATTAGTCCCAGGTCCTGTTTTCGGATGGCTGTACAACGTATATTCATGTATGGTGGAATATTAATCACTAGGCTAAGCACGCAGCAACAAAATCTATTGAAAATGCAGAGTCATAGGACAATTTTCCGAAATGGTGTTGAAGTTCCCTAACTACATCTGCAGATGACACTTCAACGGTTGAGTGAGATTTACCTGAGGCGTGTGCAGTGTGCACAGAATCAACATTCCAACAACTGAACTGTTACTGTTCACTCAATCCAGTTCACCTCGAAGGTTGAACTGCAATACACTGTCTACACACTACACAGGGAGAGGAAGGGCAAGCCCACTTTGTGGCGCACCATTTAGATCTCATATAATTAATTAATTATATATCAAAGCTAATAAACGTTGAAGACCACTGTAAAAATATCGTGATCAAAATCAGCAATCATTGATCACATTCTATGGTTATTGACATCTCAGAAAAGAGTGGACCCGAATGGTTGGTGACACAATTGAAGATCCGCGGAGGCCTGTCCCAGAATCTCATAACTAGTAATTATAATCATAACCTAATTTATTACTATATTATTTTGTTTTTCACCCAAGGTGGATCTAATAATATTATATGAGGAAGCAAAAAGTGGTCCGGACTCCAAAGACTGTTGGTTGTTGGGTTCTGTCAGGGAGCAGATGCAAAAACTTTAGACCGGGGGGGGGGCAAAAATTCTTAACTTTGGGCGTGGAAATTTTTTTCGCATCCGCGGTAGGCCTATCTGGAAAAAGTATACCATCTTCTCCGCCAAAAAGTTGATGACCTTTTTTTAGCCATCCAGTCCAAATGTCCTAATTATACGTTGTTCGAAAGCTTGTTGAAACCAAATGGGGGGACGATACATGGTCAGTTTTCTAAATGGAAGGGGCATGGCCGGATTGGCCTCTTTGGATCCGCCCGTGGGTTCTGGAACGGCCACGCTTCATCTAATTCTGGAAAGTCGAGAGTATTGAGAGTATTGCAGTAAGCAACGGCATTGAATCGCTGAATAATAATCGAAAACCGTTGAAACAGGTGGCTAGTTCTATTTAGGTTATTATTATTATTATTTTTTACCCGAGGTTCCTAGGATCCCTCAGGATTTCAAAAAATTATGCTTGGAGCCGTTTTGTGTGTTTAGAAGATCAGGCCTCGTCCTCCGAAACAATGTTATTATTATTATTATTATTATTATTATTATTATTATTATTATTATTATTATTATTATTATTATTATTATTATTATTATTATTATTATTATTATTATTATTATTATTATTATTATTATTATTCGTCATGCTACAAGAGTTTACTATGGCAATTTATAGCCTCCCTCTTTCAAATCGGGCATACTGTTAGCGAAAGAACCCGTGAAGGCAACAGCGTTAAAACGCTGAATAAGAATTGACAGTCTTTGGAACAGAAACGTCGTCTCCCTCAGATCGTCAGACGCCTGTGACAAGCGACGACCTAAATCAATTAACATATAATTAACATATAACATATAATTAAAATATCGATTCCCCTATAATAATTATTATTAAGATTATTAATATTGTTATTATTATTATTATTATTATTATTATTATTATTTAAGAATAAACATTCCAACCGAAAGCAGAGTAGAGCGAGTGGGATGATGATGATGATGATTGTTATTATTATTATTATTAATATTGTTATTAGTATTGTTATTATTATTATTATTATTATTATCATTATTATTATCATCATTATTATTATCATTATCAATCAATCAATCAATCAATCTATCTATCTAACTATCTACCTATCAGTGAATATATAAATCAATCAATCATCAATCAATCAGAATTTATCGAATGAATTTCGAGACCTGTCTGATGGCTACGACACTAAGAAAGTGAACGAAGGTTTCAGCGACTTTGGAAACCGAATAAAGTTTAGTCTATGAAAATTTCATTTAATGATTTAAAATAATCCAAAGTACATAATATTAAAAGCTCGTAAATTAACAACCGTCTTGTTTTGAAAAATATAACTTAGAGGATGAACGTCAAACGTAAAACAATTCAAGGAATTTGTGTTTTCCTGCGGATCGACACAACTGTGGTCATAGCAATAAATCTGTCTCTTTGTGGATCATTACAACAGTGATTGTAAGAATGGATCACAAATTTCACTGTAAAAACTTAAATCACAGATTCCACAAACATAAAATCTCATAGGAAATGAATTAGGACCAACAGTGGACTGATCACAATCACAAATAGTTTCATTATGGCGTCGGTAACATTTTCCATAACGTTTCTACACTGAGGCATCAGTTTATGTGCATTTCCAGATCATCATAGCGTTTCTCCATTGAAACAACACCTGATGTGTATTTCCAGATCATCAGGGTTTGCAATTACCTGGTGGCATGAATCGCATCTGGGCAGCTCGTTTGTCGTTTGGGTTTTTTCATGCACTTTAAGGTGACTCTGCAGTGGTAGCATTTGGTTGCATATCTGACTATTGTATGGTTGATAGGCAGTCAGAGTTGCTCTTTGTATTGCAAGTGGATATCTAGGTGCAAACGTTTTCTCATATAATGTGTCCTTATGCGGTGTTTCTCCAGCGTGACTCCTTGCATGGGAATGAAAGTCTGAACTTTGGGAAATGTTTTTGAAGGAAAGTTCACAGACGTATGGTTTTTCTCCTGAATGGATTCTTGCATGATATTTCAGACTTTGCTTAAATGAAAATGCCTTGTGACAGGTATTGCACGCGTACGGCTTTTCCCCAGTGTGTATTCTAAAATGGCTTTTCAGATCCGAACCACGAGCAAATGCACTGTTACATGAATTGCACTTGTATGGCTTTTCACCAGTGTGAACTCTAAAATGGCTTTTCAGATGCGAACTACGAGCAAATGCACTGTTACATGAATTGCACTTGTATGGCTTTTCACCGGTGTGGGTCATTTTATGTTGTTTAAGAGCATGTTTCCAGGCAAACGCTTTCTCACACAAATTGCACTTAAATGGTTTTTCTCCAGTGTGGGTTACGTTATGTGCTTGAAGAGTACGCCTGCGAGCAAACGTCTTGTCACACAAATTACACTTGTATGACTTTTCTCCAGTGTGTGCCTTTTCATGTGCTATTAGATTGCACTTCCAACCAAACGTCTTCTCACACAAATGACACTTAAATGACTTTTCTCCAGTGTGGGTTATGTTATGTGCTTCAAGAAGACGTTTCCAGACAAACGCCTTGTCACACAGATTACACTTAAATCGCTTTTCTTCGGTGTGGGACACTTTATGTCTTTTAAGAGCAGACTTCCAAGCAAACGCCTTGTCACACACAACACACTTAAATGGCTTTTCCCCAGTGTGAATTCTAAAATGGCTCCTCAGATCCCGGCTATGAGCAAATGCACTGTTGCAGGAATTGCACTTGAATGGCTTTTCTCCAACGTGGGTCATTTTATGTCTTTTAAGAGAAGACTTCCAAACGAACACCTCGTCACATAAATTACACTTAAATTTCTTTTCTCGATTGTGAGTTTTAAAATGTCTCTTCAGATTCCGCTTACGTGCAAATGCGCTGTTGCAAAAATTGCAACTGTATGGCTTCTCTCCAGTGTGAGTCATTTTATGTCTTTTTAGATCACACTTCCAAGCAAACGCCTTGTCACAGAAATTACAGTTAAATGGCTTTTCTCCAGTGTGGGCCACTTTATGTGCTTCAAGAGCACGATTCCAAGCAAACGCCTTCTCGCACAAATTGCACTTAAATCGCTTTTCTTCAGTGTGTGTTCTTGCATGGTTGCTCAGTATACTCCTGCATCTAAAACTTTTGCCACATTTATTGCACTTGTACGGTGGTTCTCCTAAGTGGACCTTTGCATGGTCCAACAGTTCGACCTTGAGTTTGAAAGTTTCAAGACATAACTTGCATTTGTAGCGTTCGCCTCTGGTGTGAACTTTTGAATGGTAATTCAGTGCAAACCAAGCGGAGAACTCTTTTCCACAGATATCACATTTGTAAGAAATTTTTCCGGTGTGGGTTCTGATATGGTCTTCCAGGTCATTCGTGTGTACAAATGTCTTCTGGCATAAATTACACCTAAATGATCTTTTACCAGTTTGGGTTATGACTCGAGTTATTGGAATGTTTTTGTCCGCCATTGCTTTGTGGTATAAACAGCACACGGGGGAGTTTCCCTGCAATGTGGGCTTTTACACGGCCAATGAATCTCCAAGCAAACTTTTTTGTGACAAAGGTCACATTTGTATTGTCTTTTTTTTATTGGCTATGAATACTTGTTTCCAACTTCAAATCTTCAACACAGGCAACCAATGGCACATCAATCAATCAATCAATCAATTAATGCATCCGAATTTATAGAGCGCCCCTTCAAGATACCTACTCATAACCGCATATATTCGCTACTGGCGTTATATTGCTTGTATAGACCACTGAGCAATCTACCAGTTTCTCCGTTGGACTAGTTAGACTTTATCGGTGACCCATTAGTGGTCATTCAACAATTACAGTAATTGTTTTGTAGAGCAATTCAACAGGTCGCTTTCTTTGATAAAAATAATTAGGCCTATGATGTTTCTGGTATCTTATTTGCAGAGTTAAGAGAGAAAGAGAGAGAGAGAGAGAGACAGACAGACAGACAGACAGACAGACAGACAGACAGACAGACAGACAGAGACAGAGACAGAGACAGAGACAGTCAGACAGAGACAGAGACAGAGAGAGACAGAGCCAAATGTTATTGAGAAAGGAAGGGTCAATCCAGCCTCAGCGGGTCCATACGACCTTTTTGGATTGACCCTTTGACTTATGCACCGATCACTCGAAAGTCATTGAATTTGTACTGATTACTGCTCTTTTGTACGTGTTTGATGCTTTGTCAATAAACGGCTTACTTACTTACTTACTTAGAGATGGAATGGGAAAAACTGGAGTTTGGGGTTAAATGGGATGTGGCGGAGAGAGAGAGAGCGAGCGAGAGCGAGAGAGAGAGAGAGAGAGAGAGAGAGAGAGAGAGAGAGAGAGAGAGAGAGAGAGAGAGAGAGAGAGAGAGAGAGAGAGAGAGAGAGAGAGAGAGAGAGAGAGAGAGAGAGAGAGAGAGTCAGACAGCAGACAGACAGACAGACAGACAGACCGAGACACACGGAGCGATACACAGAGAGACAGAGACTCACAGAGACAGACACACGCAGAGAGAGCGAGAGAGTGAGAGAGAGAGAGATAGATCCACTTTTATTTAGGGACAGATTAATAAATAGGAATGCTTCATCAGCAAAACTATTGCCATCAATTCAACTTCTTTCAACCAAGAATATTTATATAAATAAATATTGATATGAATTGGTTTTTTCTGTGAATGAGACTACACTCAAAGCACAAAAGAGAGACTTATAGTCTTGCAAGAATCTTTCCCGTCAATCCCATTTCACTTTAGGCTAAACATTCTGTGATCCAGCTCTGCAAGCATAGGCCTACTTAATTTTAATACTCCAGCTACTATTTACAGAATCAAACATTTCCGTGAATCAATCTTCCATTATTTAAAGCAAAGAATGATCAGTTTACTAATTCAACTTTCATTTTACCTTGACAACATAAAGCTATTTTAAAAATGTAAACTGTGGCTTTGCCAAAACTAGATTGGGTCAGATATCCAGATAAGACAATATTAGCAAAATGCCAAGAAAACGAAAATACCAATTCTGACTCGTGTGGAAAAATCGTCTTGTGATATTGACAAGATGCTAGGGCAGGCCTCCCACAAGTCTACGGGTTGAAATTTAAAATTATTTTCCTTTTAAATTCAAACGCCGCCAGGAATATCACCAAGCAAGGTCTTGCCTGCTAGAAAAAAATTGGCGTGATCTAAAAAAAACACGGCAAAAATGCACATTTCTAATCAGACTATCAAGTCGCGACAGCTGTTCGTGGTAACATAAGAAAAGAAGCAACTTTCAAGTCATGGTCCTTCCTTTTGGTGACAAAATGGCCAAATTTACGTTTTCAAAGCTTTTAAACATGAAGCTGTAGACAGGGCTGTTTTAAATGAATTTTTAGAACTGCACAACTCCTTCTTTTCCTTCCAAGCCTCCATGATAAAATTACTTCCAATCGGAGGAAAATTACCATTTTTGGTAGTCTTAACTGTTGGCCTACAGAAGTGCTTCTACAACTGCACAAATCCATTTAGAAGATCGCATTTTGTGTACAACTGCACGCTAAAAAAGCCCTGGTTGTAGACCTAAGTCGTAATTAACCTACCTTCGACAATAAGCTTTAAATTGCGATAGAATAATGGACACCAGCCTCGATTAATTTTATAAGAAGACTCGTATAAGATCAACAATTTTCAAATGTTATTATGCGAAACGAGAAACGATTATAAATTACACTTATCACGCTGCTCGAAATAGTGAAATGGCATTTTAATAATAGGCCTACGTCATTATCTCCAAGATGATTTTCTATTGTTATAGTAAAAATGACGTTGAGGAAATAATGCTTTCGCTAGAGTCGTTTCGCTGGCTTAACTTCCGCCTTCTTCCCTTCAGCCGCATCGACTCTCGACCTGCAATCTGCCATCCTTGCAGCTGGTGTGGCAGCCTCCGACCAGTTCGTGTCGGATCTGTTAGAATCCCGTAGTGACACCTTGCTGGTGACAATGCACCATTTACCCGGAAAACAGAGCCTTTGGGACAGGCCTCTGGTCGAAAAAGACAAATCCGCCAGAGAGCCGTTGGGTTAGTCAATGGAGCCAGGCTGGACGCGTCGGTCGGGCAGTCCCCATTCGCGCTTCCAATCGCCGCTTGTGGCCTTGTCCTGGATTGCGAGGCTGTCCGGATGGCGGTGGGCCTGAGACTGGGCTTGTGTGGTCGTCACACATGCCACTATGGCGAGGGAGTTGGCCCCGAGGACCATCAGGGCTTCATCTGCTGGAGAGCCATGGGTCGCTCCCTTCGTCACCACGCTATAAATGACATCATCTGGCGCGCTCTCCTCAGAACTGACATTCCAAGCATCAAGGAACAGGCGGGTCTCTTTAGATCCGATGGAAAAAGGCCGGAAGAGAAAACCCTCATACCCTGGTCGGGGGTGAGGTGGGGAATACTTGGCGTGGGATGCTACTATCGTTCATGCTGTGCCACCTCGTACATAACGCACCCGAACAGTTTGGTCGGCCCTGTATCAGTACAGGCGGCCATCCACAAAGAACAAAAATACGGAGGCCTGTCAACCTCGATCTTTCAGCCGGTGGCCATAGAGACATTGGGCCCACTCACCCCATTGGCCTCAGACTTCATTAATGAAATTGGCAGCCGCATCTCTTTTATCAGTCACTGTGGTGACAGACGTGAAGCTTTCTTTCTTTTTCAACGTCTGTCCATTTGTATTCAACGCTACAACCTGGTCGCTTTCAAAGGTAGGCTATTTTTGGCTCAAACCTCACACCCTGAAGACGAGGCGTGACCTACCAGACGTTCATTTTTGAATAATTAATAATAGCCCCTAAGTCCCTGTGGAATGAAGTACCTTAGGGCAGAAAAAATAATAATCACGGAAGACCCACGAGAAACTTCCTTTCTTTACCAACGCATCTTTTCAAGCAGAATGTTTCCAGCTCCCACAACTCGCGAGTTTCTGTCGGCGCTCCAATAAGACAAGGATCATCGTTATGAATTAAAATAATTTGCTTTGGACTATCGTAGCATTCTCGATATGGCGATTCCCGCAGAGTTTGCGCTGCCGGAAAATTCTGAGTTGCTCCTCAAGAGGAGTGTGGTAGGCCTATCCAGTTCCACCAGTCGCGAGTTTCTGGCTGCTCTCCAAGAATCGTATGGACAAGGTCATAAGGGCGGGGGCTGGGAGCGCCTCTGAGTAATTGACTAAAATTAAGGCGCCAAATAAATTATCGCAAAGGAATTTAGAATGGATGAACCAAAGAAAATGGCGAAGGTATAACGCCTTCGAAGAATCTCATCCGCTAGCAAAAACAAGTGAAAAAATTAATGAGCTTATAAAGACAAAAGAGGCCCTCGCACATCCCATCTTGACATGTAGGCTACATTGAACAGGATCATTGATTGAACAATGTAGCCTACATGTAGGCTACATTATAAGTCACAGATGGCCGTGACGAATATTCAGGCTGCTTTAAATAATTATCTGCCAGGTGAACATAATTATTTGAGAAAAATGAAGAAAATGCAGCATTCAAGACGAATCACTCTAACCAACCGACTAGGAAACACTTTGGATAAACAATAAAGCCATAATCTCCATGCTCCTAAATCGATTATAAACATGACGAATAATTCCAAACGTTGTCGTTTTATTAAAATAAAGTTCAGTCTATGAAATGGTTTAAAATAAACCAAAGTACCCAAGAACTTGCAAATCAACCACCGTTTTGTTTTGAAGAAATATAACTTAGAGGATGAACGTCAAACGTAAAACAATTCAAGGAATTTGTGTTTTCCTGCGGATCGACACAGCGGTCGTCATAGCAATAAATCTGTCTCTCTGTGGATCATTACAACAGCGATTGTAAGAATGGATCACAAATTCCATCGTAAAAACTTAAATCACAGATTCCACAAACATAAAATCTCATAGGAAATAAATTAGGACCAACAGTGGACTGATCACAATCAAAAATAATTTCATTATGGCGTCGGTTACATTTTCCATAACGTTTCTACACTGTGGCAATAGTTTATGTGCATTTCCAGATCATCATAGCGTTTCTCCATTGAAACAACACCTGATGTGTATTTCCAGATCATCAGGGTTTGCAATTACCTGGTGGCATGAATCGCATCTGGGCAGCTCGTTTGTCGTTTGGGTTTTTTCATGCACTTTAAGGTGACTCTGCAGTGGTAGCATTTGGTTGCATATCTGACTATTGTATGTTTCATAGGCAGTCGGAGTTGCTCTTTGCAATGCAAGTGGATATCTGGGTGCAAACGTTTTCCCATATAACGTGTCCTTATGTGGTGCTTCATGCATTGTATGTTGATATCTCTGTGCAAACGCCTTCTCACATATTAAAGTGTCCTTATGTAGTGTTTCTCCGGTGTGACTCCTTGCATGCGAATGAAGGTCTGAACTTCGGGAAACGTTTCTGTTCCAAAGTTCACAGACGTATGGTTTTCCTCCTGAATGGGTTCTTGCGTGATATTTCAGACTTTGCTTAAATGAAAATGTCTTGTGACAAGTATTGCACGCGTACGGCTTTTCTCCAGTGTGAATTCTAAAATGGCTTTTCAGATTACGCTTACGAGCAAATGCACTGTTACATGAATTGCACTTGTATGGCTTTTCCCCAGTGTGGGTCATTTTATGTCCTTTTAGATCACACTTCCAAGCAAACGCTTTGTCACAGATATTACACGTAAATGGCTTTTCTCCGGTGTGGATTCTAGAATGGCTTTTCAGAGTCCGCATACAAGCAAATGCACTGCTGCATGAACTGCACTTGTATGGCTTTTCTCCAGTGTGGGTCATTATATGTGCTTCAAGAGAACATTTCCACGCAAACACTTTGTTGCACAAATTACACTTATATGGCTTTTCTCTAGTATGGGTCAATTTATGTGCTTCAAGAGAACACTTCCACGCAAACGCCTTGTCACAGACATTACACTTAAATGGCTTTTCTCCGGTGTGGACTCTAGAGTGGCTCTTCAGATTCCGCATACGAGCAAATGCACAGTTGCACGAATTGCAAATGTATGGCTTTTCTCCAGTGTGGGTCATTTTATGTCCTGTAAGAGCGCGTTTCCAAGCAAACGCTTTGTCACACAAATTGCACTTAAATGGCTTTTCTCCAGTGTGGGTCAATTTATGTGCTTCAAAAGAACACTTCCACGCAAACGCCTTGTCACAGACATTACACTTAAATGGCTTTTCTCCGGTGTGGATTCTAGAATGGGTTTTCAGAGTCTGCATACAAGAAAATTCGCTGTTGCATGAACTGCACTTGTATGGCTTTTCTCCAGTGTGGGTCATTTTATGTGCTTCAAAAGAACATTTCCACGCAAACGCTTTGTCACACAAATTGCACTTAAATGGCTTTTCTCCAGTATGGGTCAATTTATGTGCTTCAAAAGAACATTTCCACGCAAACGCTTTGTCGCACAAGTCGCACTTAAATGGCTTTTCTCCAGTGTGGGCCATTTTATGTGCTTCAAAAGAACATTTCCACGCAAACGCTTTGTCACACAAATTGCACTTAAATGGCTGTTCTCCAGTGTGGGTCATTTTATGTGCTTCAAGAGAACACTTCCATACAAACGCCTTGTCACAGACATTACACTTATATGGCTTTTCTCCGGTGTGGATTCTAGAATGGGTTTTCAGAGTCTGCATACAAGAAAATGCGCTGTTGCATGAACTGCACTTGTATGGCTTTTCTCCAGTGTGGGTCATTTTATGTGCTTCAAGAAAACATTTCCACGTAAACGCTTTGTCACAGAAATTACACTTGAATGGCTTTTCTCTAGTGTGGTTCATTATATGTCCTTTAAGAGCACGTTTCCAAGCAAACGCCTTGCCACACAAATCACACATAAATGGCTTTTCTCCAGTGTGGGTCATTTTATGTCCTTTAAGATCACGTGTTGAAGCAAACGCCTTGCCACACAAATCACACATAAATGGCTTTTCTCCAGTGTGGGTCATTTTATGTCCTTTAAGATCACGTTTCCAAGCAAACGCCTTGCCACACAAATTACACTTAAATGGCTTTTCTCCAGTGTGTGTCATATTGTGTCCTTTAAGATCCCACTTCCCAGCAAAGGCCTTGTCACACAAAGCACATTTAAATGGCTTTTCTCCAGTGTGGGTCATTTTATGTCTTTTAAAAGCACATTTCCAAGCAAACGCCTTGTCACAGAAATTACACTTAAATGGCTTTTCTCCAGTGTGTGTCATAATATGTCCTTTAAGATCACACTTCCCAGCAAAGGCCTTGTCACACAAATCACATTTAAATGGCTTTTCTCCAGTGTGGATTCTAAAATGGCTCTTCAGATTACGCTTAAGAGAAAACACCTTGTCACTCAAATCGCCCTCGAATGGCTTTTCTCCAGTGTGGGTTATTTTATGAGCTTCAAGAAAAGAATTCAAGGCAAAGGTCGTGTCACACAAATTACACTTGAACGGCTTTTTCCCAGTGTGGGTCGTTTTATGTCTTTTTAGAGCACACTTCCAAGCGAACGCCTTGTCACACAAATTGCAAGTAAATGGTTTTTTTCCAGTGTGGGTCATTTTATGTCTTTTAAGAGCAGACTTCCAGGCAAACGCCTTGTGACACAAACTACACTTAAATGGCTTTTCTCCAGTGTGTGTCACTTTATGTGCTTCAAGAGAACATTTCCAGGCAAACGCCTTGTCACACAAATTACACTTGAACGGCTTTTCTTCATTGTGGGTCATTTTATGTGCTTCAAACTTGCACTTGATAGCAAACGCCTTGTCACACAAATTACACTTGAATGGCGTTTCTTCAGTGTGGGTCTTTTTATGTGCTTCAAACTTGCACTTGATAGCAAACGCCTTGTCACACAAATTACACTTGAATGGCGTTTCTTCAGTGTGGGTCTTTTTATGTGCTTCAAACTTGCACTTGATAGCAAACGCCTTGTCACACAAATTACACTTGAATGGCGTTTCTTCAGTGTGGGTCTTTTTATGTGCTTCAAACTTGCACTTGATAGCAAACGCCTTGTCACACAAATTACACTTGAATGGCTTTTCTTCATTGTGGGTCACTTTGTGTGCTTCAAGAGTACACTTCCAGGCAAACGCCTTGTAACACAAATTACACTTAAATGGTTTTTCTCCAGTGTGGGTTCGTGCATGGATGTTCAGTGTCCTTCTCCATCTAAAACGTTTGCCACATTCATTGCACTTGTACGGTGGTTCTCCTAAGTGGACATTTGCATGGTCCAGCAGTTCTATCTTCTGTTTGAATGTTTCAAGACAAATCTTGCATTTGTAGCGTTTTCCCCTGGTGTGAATTTTTGAATGGTAGTCCAGCGCAAACCAAGCGGAGAACTCTTTACCACATACATCACATTTGTAAGAAATCTCTCCGGTGTGGGTTCTTATGTGGTCTTCCAGGTCATTCGTGTGCACAATTGTCTTTTGACATAAATTACACCTAAACGATCTTTTACCGGTCTGAGTTATTATTCGATTTATTGGAATGTCTTTGTCGGCCATTGACTCGTGTGGGTATTTATACAGCACTCGCGAGTTTTCTCTGCAATGTGGACAGACTTTCACACGGCCAATGAATCTCCAAGACTTGGCAAACTTTTTTTGTGACAAAGGTCACATTTGTATGGTCTTTCTTTGGCTATGAATACTTGTTTCCAACTTCAAATCTTCAACACAGACAACGAATGGCACATCAGTCAATCAATCAGTCAATCAATCCATCAATCAATCCATCACTCAATCCATCAGAATTTAAATAGCGCCCCTCCACGATATATCCACTCAGAGGCGCATATAATCGCTACTGGCAAGTTATATTGCTTGCATAGTCTATACATCACTGAGCAATCTACCAGTTTCTCAGTTGGACTAGTGAAACTTTATCGGTAGCCTTTTAGTGGTAATTCAACAATTACATCAATTGTTTTGTAAAGCAAGTTATTGATCCATCAACAATTCAACAGGTCGCTTCCTTTGATAAAAATAAGTATGATGTTTCTGGTATCAGATTTACAGAGAGAGAGAGAGAGAGAGAGAGAGAGAGAGAGAGAGAGAGAGAGAGAGAGAGAGAGAGACAGACAGACAGACAGACAGACAGACAGACAGACAGACAGACAGACAGACAGACAGACAGACAGACAGACAGACAGACAGACAGACAGGCAGAGACATAGACAGAGACAGAGAGACAGAGACAGAGACAGAGACAAAAACGGAGACGGAGACAGAGACAGTGACAGTGACAGTGACAGAGACAGAGACAGAGAGACACAGAGACACAGAGACAGAGACAGAGATAGAGAAAGAGAGAAGAGAGTGAGAGAGAGAGAGAAAAAAAAAGAAAGAGAGAGAGATAGAGAGCGGGACACACAGAGAGAGATGGATGGACAATGGACATGATCCAACAAGACCTGAAACATCTCAAGCTGAGGCCAGACGACGCTGGTCAAAGATCAATATGGAGACAGAGGATCCGAGTGGCTGACCCCTCCCCAGCGAGGGACTAATTCAAGCCCGAAGGAAAAGAAGAAGACACACAGAGAGAGACACACAGAGACAGAGACACTCGCAGAGAGAGACAGAGATCAACTTTTATTTAGGGACATATTAATAAAGAGGAATACTTCATGAGCAAAAACTATTGCCATCAATTCAACTTCGTTTAACGAAGAATTTTTAGCCTATCTGAAGAAACCTGGATATAAATTGGTTTATTCTGTGAATGAGACTAGGCTATATAAAGCACAGGAGAGACTTAGGCCTATAGTTTTGCACGAATCTTTCCCGTCAATCACATTTCAATTTAGGCTAAACATTCTGTGATCCAGCTCTGCAGGCATACATAATTTTAATACTCCAGCCACTATTTACAAATCAAACATTTTCGTGCATCAATCTTCCATTTGGTAACGGCCCGCAATTTCGAAGGTCCACTATTCCAAAGGTCCACTATTCCGAAGGTCCTCCGAAGGTCCACTATTCCGAAGGTCCACTATTCCGAAGGTCCACTATTCCGAAGGTTCGCTATTCCGAATATTCGCTATATTTTGTTCGTTATCCTTGATAGTTAGGGTTAGGGTGGGTTAGGGTTGGGGTTATGGTGGGTTATGGTTAGGGTTGGGGTTAGGTTGGGGTTAAGGTTAGGGTTGGGATGAGCTAGGGTTATGGTTAGGTTTAGGGTTAGGTTTAGGGTTAGGCTTAGAGTTAGGGTTGGGGTTAATGTGAGTTTGGGTTTGGGTTAGGATTGTGGTGGGTTAGGGTTATGTTTAGGGTTATGTTTAGGTCTGGGGTCAGAGTTAAGTGTATAGATATATAGGGTTCGTAATAGTGGACCTTCGGAATAGTGGACCCTCGGAATAGTGGACCCAAACCCTTCCATTTAAGCAAAGAATGATTAGTTTACTAACCAAACCTCCATTTTACCTTGACAACATAAAGCTAGGCCTATTTTAAAAATGTAAACTGTGGCTTTACACAAACTAGATTGGGTCAGATATCCAGATAAGTCAATGCTGACAAAATGCCAAGTAAATGAAAATAGCAACTCTGACTCGAGTGGAAGAATCCTCTAGTAACATTGACAAGATGTTAGAGCAGGCTCTTCCAAGTCTACAAGATGACATTTACAATTATTTTCAGTTTAAATTAAAACGCCGCTAGTAGCCTACTATCACTAAGCATGTCTTTGCCTGCTAGCCAAAAAATAGGTGTGATCTAAAAAAAACACATTTCTAAAAAGACTATTATGCTGCGATAGTTGTTCGTAGTAACATAAGAAAAGAAACAACTTTCAAGTCATGTTGCTTCCTTTTGGTGACAAAATGGCCAAATTTATGTTTGCAAAGCTTTTAAACATGAAGTTGTAGACAGGGCTGTTTTAAATGAATTTTTAGAACTGCACAACACCTTCTTTTCCTTCCCATCCTCCATGAAAAAATTACTTCCAATCGGAGGAAAATTACCATTTTTGGTAGTCTTAACTGTTGGCCTACAGAAGTGCTTCTACAACTGCACAAATCCATTTAGAACTGCGCATTTTGTGTACAACTGCACGTTAAAAAAGCCCTTGTTGTAGACCTAAGTCGTAATTAACCTACCTTCGACAATAAGCTTTAAATTGCGATAGAATATTGGATACGAGCCTCGATTAATTTTATAAGAAGACGCATCAACAATTTTCAAATGTTATTAAGCGAAACGAGAAACGATTATAAATTACACTTATCACGCTGCTCGAAATAGTGAAATGGCATTTTAATAATTATAGGCCTACGTCATTATCTCCAAGGTGATTCTCTATTGTTATAGTAAAAATGACGTTGATGAAATAATGCTTTCGCTAGAGTCGTTTCGCTGGCTTAACTTCCGCCTTCTTCCCTTCAGCCGCGTCGACTCTCGACCTGCAATCTGCCATCCTTGCAGCTGGTGTGGCAGCCTCCGACCAGTTCGTGTCGGATCTGTTAGAATCCCGTAGTGACACCTTGCTGGTGACAATGCACCATTTACCCGGAAAACAGAGCCTTTGGGACAGGCCTCTGGTCGAAAAAGACAAATCCGCCAGAGAGCCGTTGGGTTAGTCAATGGCGCCAGGCTGGACGCGTCGGTCGGGCAGTCCCCATTCGCGCTTCCAATCGCCGCTTTTGGCCTTGTCCGGGTGGCGGTGGGCTTGAGACTGGGCTTGAACTTGTGTTGTCGTCACACATGCCACTATGGCGAGGGAGTTGGCCCCGAGGACCATCAGGGCTTCATCTGTTGGAGAGCCATGGGTCGCTCCCTTGGTCACCACGCCATAAATGACATAATTTGGCGTGCTCTCCTCAGAACTGACATTCCAAGCATCAAGGAACCGGCGGTTCTCTTTAGATCCGATGAAAAAAGGCCGGAAGAGAAAACCCTCATACCCTGGTCGGGGGTGGGGTGGGGAATACTTGGCGTGGGATGCTACTATCGTTCATGCTTGTGCCACCTCGTACATAACGCACCCGAACGGTTTGGTCGGCCCTGTATCAGTACAGGCGGCCATCCACAAAGAACAAAAATACGGAGGCCTGCCAACCTCGTGCATCTTTCAGCCGGTGGCCATAGAGACATTGGGCCCACTCACCCCATTGGCCTCAGACTTCATAAATGAAATTGGCAGCCGCATCTCTTTTATCAGTCACTGTGGTGACAGACGTGAAGCTTTCTTTCTTTTTCAGCGTCTGTCCATTTGTATTCAACGCTACAACCTGGTCGCTTTCAAAGGTAGGCTACTTTTGCCTCAAACCTCACACCCTGAAGACGAGGCCTGACCCACCAGACGTTCATTTTTGAATAATTAATAATAGCCCCTAAGTCCCTGTGGAATGAAGTACCTCAGGGCAGTACAAAAAATAATCCCGGAGGACCCACGGGAAACTTCCTTTCCTACCAACGCATCTTTTCAAGCAGAATGTTTCCAGCTCCCACAACTCGCGAGTTTCTGTCGGCGCTCCAATAAGACAAGGATCATCGTTATGAATTAAAATAATATGCTTTGGACTATCGTAGCATTCTCGAAAAAAATGGCGATTTCCGCAGAGTTTGCGCTGCCGGAAAATTCTGAGTTGCTCCTCAAGAAGAGTGTGGTAGGCCTATCCAGTTCCACCAGTCGCGAGTTTCTGGCTGCTCTCCAAGAATCGCATGGACAAGGTCATACGGGCGGGGACTGGGAGCGCCTCTGAGTAATTGACTAAAATTAAGGCGCCAAATAAATTATCGCAAAAGAATTTAGAATGGATGAACCAAAGAAAATGGCGACGGTATGACGCCTTCGAAGAATCTCATCGACTAGCAAAAAACAAGTGAATAAATTAATGAGCTTATAAAGACAAAAGAGGCACTCGCACATCCAATCTTGACATGTAGGCTACATTGAACAGGATCATTGATTGAACAATGTACATGTGGGCTACATTATAAGTCACAGATGGCCGTGACGAATATTCATCATCATCATCATCATCATCATCTAAGTCCATAGGCACAATGCCCGTTGGTGTCGATCGCATGTTTCACCATCATCCTCCATTTGTCGCGTTCTTGTGCCAGCCAGCTCAGTTTTTGTATGTCCATTTCGCACCAGTCTCTGACGTCGTCCAGCCATTCCCTGCTTGGCCTCCCTCTGACCCCTGTGCCGTCAATTACCCCGAACATAGTTTGCTTCACCAGTCTGCTGTTGTCCATTCTGCACACATGTCCAAAAAAGTTGAGCTTCCTCTCTATTATCACTTGTTCGATGCTTTTATTGTTTCCCACTCTTTCACGCACCTCTTTGTTTGTTATTTTCTGCTGCCATCTTATGCGCAATATCCTTCTATATTATTCAGGCTGCTTTAAATAATTATCTCCCAGGTGAACATAATTATTTGAGAAAAATGAAGAAAAGGCAGCATTCAAGACGAATCACTCTAACCATGGGCGCCCGCACATAGGGACAAGAAGGGCACTTGCTCCCCTGGAAAATGGAAATTTATTTTTTTAACTACTACTTTTGGGTTTTTAACAAATTTCTTTGCATTAAAGCACCAATGATACGAATGATACACACAGTGAAAGCCAGAAACCTATGTTTAGAAATCTCTGTAGATATAAACATGCTCTTAATTTTCTGCCTTGCATAATCAACATCTTGTTAAAAGCTGGAACAGTGACCATTGGAACCCTTCGGTTAACAGCCAAATAATACTTGCAAATAGTATTATTCTATCGATTATGGCCTACTTGATTGGAATCTCGCTGTCATGCAACCTTTCACAACTGCACAAAATTAAGTAGGCTATCAATAGAAGTAGCTAGAGGAACACTTGCACCTTGAAAACTGACACCTATTTTTTGTTCACTTATTCGTTCATTCAATGGACTTATAATATTACAGTGCCGCTTCGGGAACCCACATTTAACATCTACTTTTTAAAAAAAATCATACACATCAGATGGGAGCAGAAAATAACAAATGTGGAGGTGCGCGCACGAGTAGGAAATAAGAAAAACATCAAGCAAATAATAATGGAAAGAAAACTAAATTTTTTTGGACATGTGTGCAGAATGGGAAATGAGAGACTCGTCAAGCAAACTATCTTTGGGATGATGGACGGAACGGGGATTAGGGGAAGACCGTGTAGGGAATGGCTGGACGACATTACAGATTGGTGCGAAATGGAGATATACAAACTGAGCAGAATGGCACAGGAGAGAGACAAGTGGAGACTGACGGTGAAACATGCGATTGACACCAACGGGCACTGAGCCCATGGACCGTAATGATGATGATGATGAAATGGTTTGAAATAAACCAAAGTACACAAGAACTTGCAAATCAACCACCGTTTTGTTTTGAAGAAATATAGCTTAAGAGAATAAATATCAAACGTAAAACAATCATATTCAAGGAATTTGTGTTTTCCTGCAGATCAACGCAGCTGCGGTGGTCATAACAATAAATCTGTCTTCTTGTGAACGAATACAACAATGATTGTAAGAATGGATCACAAATTCAATTGTAAACACTTAAATCTCAGATTCCACAAGCATAAAATTTCATAAAAATGATTTAGAACACTAACTGTGGACTGATCACAATCAGAGTTTCATTATGGCGCCGGTAACATTTCCAATAACTTTTCTCCACTGTGACAACATCTTGTGTGTATTTCCAGATCTTCAGCGTTTGCAAAAGCCTGCTTGCATAGATCGCATAATCCGGGGAGTTCGTTTGTTGTGTCGGTTTTCTCATGCACTTTAAGGTGACTCTGCAGTGGTAGCATTTGGTTGCATATCTGACTATTGTATGGTTGATAGGCAGTCAGAGTTGCTCCCTGCATTCCAAGTGGATATCTAGGTGCAAACGTTTTCCCATATACATGTAATGTGTCCTTATGTGGTGTTTCTCCAGCGTGACTTCTTGCATGCGAATGAAGGTCTGAACTTGGGGAAACGTTTTTGTTCCAAAGTTCACAGACGTATGGTTTTTCTCCTGAATGGGTTCTTGCATGATATTTCAGACTTTGCTTCAATGAAAATGTCTTATGACAGGTTTTGCACGCGTAGGGCTTTTCTCCAGTGTGTATTCTAAAATGGATTTTCAGATCCCAACGACGAGCAAATGCACGGTTGCAGGAATTGCACTTGTATGGCTTTTCCCCAGTGTGAGTTCTAAGATGGCTTTTCAGATGCGAACTACGAGCAAATGCACTGTTACATGAATTGCACTTGTATGGCTTTTCCCCAGTGTGAATTCCAAAATGGATCTTCAGATGCGAACGACGAGCAAATGCACTGTTACATGAATTACACTTGTAAGGCGTTTCTCCGGTGTGAGCAATTTTATGTGCGTCATGACTACACTTCCAAGCAAACGCTTTCTCACACAAATTACATTTAAATGGTTTTTCTCCAGTGTGGGTTATGTTATGTGCTTCAAGAGAACACTTCCATGCAAACGCCTTGTCACACAAATTACACTTAAATGACTTTTCTCCAGTGTGTGCCTTTTTATGTGCTATAAGATTGCACTTCCAACCAAACGTCTTCTCGCACAAATGACACTTAAATGGCTTTTCTCCAGTGTGGGTTATCTTATGTGCTTCAAGAAGGCGATTCGTGGTACACGCCTTGTCACACAAATTACACTTAAATGGCTTTTTCCCTGTGTGAGTTCTAAAATGGCTCCTCAAATCCCGGCTACGGGCAAATGCACTGTTGCAGGAATCGCACTTGAATGGCTTTTCTCCAACGTGGGTCAATATATGTCTTTTAAGGACAGACTTCCAAACGAACACCTCGTCACAGAAATTACAATTAAATTTCTTTTCTCGATTGTGAATTTTAAAATGGCGCTTCAGATTCCGGCAACGAGCAAATGCACTGTTACATGAACTGCACTTGTATGGCTTTTTCCCGTTGTGAGTCATTTTATGTGTTTTTAGATCACACTTCCAAGCAAACGCCTTGTCACACAAATTACATTTAAATGGCTTTTCTCCAGTGTGTGCCTTTTTATGTTTACCAAGAGAACACTTAAGAGCAAACGCCTTCTCACACAAATTGCACTTAAATGGCTTTTCCCCAGTGTGGGTCATTTTATGTGCTTCAAGAGAATACTTCCAGGCAAACGCCTTGTCACACAAGCTACACTTATATGGCTTTTCCCCAGTGTGGGTCATTTTATGTGCATCAAGAGAACACTTCCAGGCAAACGCCTTGTCACACAAATTACACTTAAATGGTTTTTCTCCGGTGTGGGTCATTTTATGTTTATCAAGAGTACTCTTAAGAGCAAACGCCTTGTCACACAGAGTGCACTTAAATGGTTTCTCTTCGGTGTGTGTTCTTGCATGGTTGATTAGTGTACTTCTGCATCTAAAACTTTTGCCACATTCATTGCACTCATATGTTGCTTCTCGTTTGTGAACATTGGAATGGTCCAACAGTTCGACCTTGAGTTTGAATGTTTCAAGACATAACTTGCATTTATATCGTTCTCCTTTAGTGTGAACTTTTGAATGGTAATTCAGAGCAAACCAAGCGGAGAACTCTTTTCCACAGATATCACATTTGTAAGAAATCTCTCCGGTGTGGGTTCTGATATGGTCTTCCAGGTCATTCGTGTGTACAAATGTCTTCTGGCATAAATTACACCTAAACGATTTTTTACCGCTCTGAGTTATTATTCGATTTATTGGAATGTCTTTGTCCGCCATTGCTTTGTGGTATAAACAGCACACGAGGAATTCTGTGCAATGTGAATTTTTACACGTTTAAAGAGTCTCCAAGACTTGACAAACTTTTTGTGACAAAGTTCACATTTGTATGGACTTTTTTATTGGCTATGAATACTTGTTTCCAACTTCAAATCTTCAACACAGACAACGAATGGCGCATCAATCAATCAATCAGTCAATCAATCCATCAATCAATCCATCAATCAATCCATCAGAATTTAAATAGCGCCCCTTCACGATATATATATACTCAGAGGCGCATATAATCGCTACTGGCAAGTTATATTGCTTGTATACATCACTTTGCAATCTACCAGTTTCTCGGTTTGTAACTAGTTAGGCCTAAATTTTTTCGGTAGCCTATTAGCGGTAGGCCTAATTCAACAATTACAGCAATCCCACTTTTATTTAAGGACAGATTTAAAAAGAGGAATACTTCTTGAGCAAAAACTATTGCCATCAATTCAACTTCTTTTAACGAAGAATATTTAGTCTATCTGAAGAAACATTGATAAAAATAAATTATTGGTTTATTCTGTAGAGGAGTCTAGGCTATATAAAGCACAGGAGAAGCTTAGGCCTATAGTTTTGCAAGAATCTTTCCCGTCAATCCCATTTCACTTCAGGCTAAACATTCTGTGATCCAGCTCTGCAAGCATACTTAATTTTAATACTCCAGCTACTATTTAGGCTACAGAATGAAACATTTCCGTGAATCAATCTTCCATTATTTAAAGCAAAGAATGATCAGTTTACTAATTCAACTTTCATTTTACCTTGACGACATAAAGCCATTTTAAAAATGTAAACTGTGGCTTTGCCAAAACTAGATTGGGTCAGATATCCAGATAAGTCAATGTTTGCAAAATGCCAAAGAAAGGAAAATAGCAACTCTGACTCGTGTGGATGAATCTTTGTGTAACATTACCAAGATGCTTTGGGCAGGCCCTTACATTGATACATGATAACAATTACAATTATTTTCCGTTTAGGCCTATATTAAAACACCGCTATAGGACTATCAGTAAGCAAGGCTTTGGCTGCTATAAAAAAATAATGGGTCAGACCTTTAAAAAAACACAGCAAAATGGCGCATTTGTAATAAGATTATATGACTATCAATTCGCGACAGCTATTCGTGGTAACATAAGAAAAGAAGCAACTTTCAAGTCATGCTTCTTCCTTTTGATGACAGAATGGCCAAAAATGAATGCAAAACCTTTAAACAAGAAGTTGTAGGGCCTAGACCTAAGTCGCAACATACTTTCGCCAGTAAATTTCAAATTGTGATAGAATAATGAATAGACCTACCAGCCTGGATTTATAAGAATCCTCTATTACGATCAACAATTCTCAATTGTTATTCTGCGAAGCGAGAAAAGGATAAATTATATTTATCATGCAGCTCAAAATAGCGGAATGGTATTTTAATACGTCATTTGCCCTGTGATGACTCTCTCTATTGTCATAGGCAAAATGACGTTAAGTAAATAATGAAATAATGCTTTAGCTAGAGATTGGGCTATCGAGTCTATCGATGACTGAAGATTGGGCTATATATATGACTGGAGATTGGGCTATATATATATATATGACTGGAGATTGGGCTATAGGGAGACCTAACATAAAGTCGGACATCAGGTAAAGTCGGACAAAATTTTCGCTGACCTGCCCCGCAGAAGAAACTTCGATCACCAGGTGGCAGTGTCATAGATTGTATTTGCAGAGGGTCCATCTAATGACTAAAACTTCACAACCTTCAAGGGATCGTTGACTTAATTTTAAGACGTCGATTACTATTGATACATGTCGGATTTGTAGCATTTTGGAAGGTGACAAAATGAAATCCATCATTCACTGTTAAGGGTTTATTATAATTTTAATTGCCGAGGAGGAAGAGTTTGAATTTTTAGCACATAGATTACAGTATAATATCTGGTTTGCGTAACTTGTTTGAAGGATATTGAATTAGTGTCACGGTTGAAACTAGAGCTATTTGCTGTCCGACTTTGCCATATAGGCTTGTGTCAAAGTCGGACAACATTATTACACCCTGCTGTGATGTGTCCGACTTTGACAAAACTAGGTTTACGCTAATGCTTCATAGGCAAACCAAGGCTTGAATTTGGCAAAAAAGGTTTTAAAAGAATAAAGATCGAGAGGCATTAAAAGCCAAAGGAAAGTGGTAATTATGTGTAGCGTTATGCCTCGGCCTTGGCCTATAGACTATGGCAATGTTAACGATCCTCGTGACAATTTTAGTAAAATAAGTGTGGTCCAGACGTTGACATATGGGGTCTCTGATGATTTTTTTTTACTTGTTAGGAATGTTTCAGATAATTATTAGAAAAGTTCTTATTCTTTTCGACCTGTTATGGATCTAAATTTCATAGGTTTTTGTAGGCCTAGGTAGTCGAGTTTTATATAGGCATAGATCTTCTCTGTTTGCCTGCTTTGCAGTTAGGTTTTCATGCTAGTCTGATGCTAGGCCCTGAGAACGATCTTTTCAATAAATGTATGCAGGTATACTGACATTTGACTGATTTTGCTTCAGTTATTTTCAATGTTCAACATTATCTTACAGTTAAATTTGGCACAGATCTTAATGAAAATTGGTCAGTTTATCGATTGTCCGACTTTAACAAAATAAGGTCGATTCAACAAATATTGTCCAGGTTTACCAACCAAAGTGTCCAGCTTTACCCGAAAAACGGAAAACTCAAATTTCGCCAGCTCGCTGTACTTGGCACACTCCTGATCAAATTCATTTAAAATTGGCCAGGTTTAAATGACTGTATTAGTTGAATGAGATGATAAGCTATAGGCCTACAATAAACTTTATATCATGTAGATGTGACGATCCGTTACGGAGTAGGCCTAACCTCGGTCAGAACAAAAGGGTGTCCGACTTATATGATAAGACCCTATATATTACTGGAGATTGGGCTATATATATGACTGGAGATTGGGCTATAATTGTATGACTGGAGATTGGGATATTCATGACTGGAGATTGGGCTATAATTGTATGACTGGAGATTGGGATATTCATGACTGGAGATTGGACTATATATATGACTGGAGATTGGGCTATATATATGACTGGAGATTGGACTATATATATGACTGGAGATTGGGATATTCATGACTGGAGATTGGACTATAATTGTATGACTGGATATTGGGATATTCATGACTGGAGATTTGGCCATAATTGTATGACTGGAGATTGGGATATTCATGACTGGAGATTGGGCTATATATATGACTGGAGATTGGGCTATATATATGACTGGAGATTGGGCTATATACATGACTGGAGATTGGGCTATATATATGACTGGAGATTGGGCTATATATATGACTGGAGATTGGACTATATATATGACTGGAGATTGGGCTATATATATATATATATGACTGGAGATTGGGATATTCATGACTGGAGATTGGACTATAATTGTATGACTGGAGATTGGGATATTCATGACTGGAGATTTGGCCATAATTGTATGACTGGAGATTGGGATATTCATGACTGGAGATTGGGCTATATATATGACTGGAGATTGGGCTATATATATGACTGGAGATTGGGCTATATATATGACTGGAGATTGGGCTACATATATGACTGGAGATTGGGCTATATATATGACTGGAGATTGGACTATATATATGACTGGAGATTGGGCTATATATATGACTGGAGATTGGGATATTCATGACTGGAGATTGGGATATATATATGACTGGAGATTGGGCTATGTATATGACTGGAGATTGGACTATATACATATATATGTATATGACTATATACATATATATGTATATGACTGGAGATTGGGCTATAATTTTATGACTGGATATTGGACTATTGATGACGATATTATTTTATAGCAACTGTGATAGATTCACGCTGATGGTTGCCAGGTCATCGTGAAAGAGCGAGTTGGGCTTCTTTTCAAAGTTCTCGCGGCGGAATCTTTCGCATTCGCCACCACGCAATGGTACAAGACAAACCATCTCTTCGTCGCAGTGGCTCTACAGGGTGGCTCAAAAAAAATGTACCACCGGAAAAATGCGATAACTTCGAGTCTATCGATGACTGGAGATTGGACTATAGGCCTATATATGACTGGAGATTGGGCTATCCATGACTGGAGATTGGGCTATAATTGTATGACTGGAGATTGGGCTATCCATGACTGGAGATTGGGCTATAATTGTATGACTGGAGATTGGGATATTCATGACTGGAGATTGGGCTATAATTTCATGACTGGAGATTGGGATATTCATGACTGGAGATTGGGCTATATATATGACTGGAGATTGGGCTATATATATATGACTGGAGATTGGGCTATATATATGACTGGAGATTGGGCTATATATATGACTGGAGATTGGACTATATATATGACAGGAGATTGGGCTATATATATGACTGGAGATTGGGCTATATATATGACTGGAGATTGGGCTATATATATGACTGGAGATTGGGCTATATATATGACTGGAGATTGGGCTATATATATGACTGGAGATTGGACTATATATATGACTGGAGATTGGGCTATATATATGACTGGAGATTGGGCTATAATTTTATGACTGGATATTGGACTATATATATGACTGGAGATTGGGCTATATATATGACTGGAGATTGATCTATATATATGACTGGAGATTGGGCTATATATATATGACTGGAGATTGGGCTATATATATGACTGGAGATTGGGCTATATATATGACTGGAGATTGGACTATATATATGACAGGAGATTGGGCTATATATATGACTGGAGATTGGGCTATATATATGACTGGAGATTGGGCTATATATATGACTGGAGGTTGGGCTATATATATGACTGGAGATTGGGCTATATATATGACTGGAGATTGGACTATATATATGACTGGAGATTGGGCTATATATATGACTGGAGATTGGGCTATAATTTTATGACTGGATATTGGACTATATATATGACTGGAGATTGGGCTATATATATGACTGGAGATTGATCTATATATATGACTGGAGATTGGGCTATTTATATGACTGGAGATTGGGCTATATATATGACTGGAGATTGGACTATATATATGACTGGAGATTGGGCTATATATATGACTGGAGATAGGGCTATAATTTTATGACTGGATATTGGACTATTGATGACGATATTATTTTATAGCAACTGTGATAGATTCACGCTGATGGTTGCCAGGTCATCGTGAAAGAGCGAGTTGGGCTTCTTTTCAAAGTTCTCGCGGCGGAATCTTTCGCATTCGCCACCACGCAATGGCACAAGACAAACCATCTCTTCGTCGCAGTGGCTCTAGGTAAGTATAGTTAACGTGGCATAGTTATAGTAAGCGGGTCCCTATGTTAATGAATGACTGCACTAACCCTATCCCTAGCCCTAACCGACCCTCACGATGCCTAACCCGACCCTAGCCGACCCTTGCGATGCCTAATCGGACCCTAATCGACCCTCGCGACCCATAAACCTGAACCTAACCAACACATAGGGACCCGCTTACTACAACTAAGCTGTTAAGGTCACTGTGTGATCACAAGGTTCATTAGCGACGTCCTTCTCCTTTATGGTTGAGTTTACAATTACGATTATCTTGATCCCAAAGTAATTGACGGAAAGTTTTGACTAGACAAGACTCCTAGTGTTGTTAGGAAGGGGAATGATCTCTCTAATTTAGATGTAGGTGCTATAGTGTAAAAAGCTGTGTCGTTGATGGTGTTTATTAAAAACGGTGTTTAATCTTTCATGATGTATGGTTCCAGTGCGTACTTTGTTGTATTGTATATTTTTGTGCACAGTTAATGCAGCCGACTGCACAGTGCACACCAATAACTATGATGCAGCCTAAATGCTGATTACAATTCACTAGCGCATTATAATAGGTTAACCCATGCAGACTATTTTAGAATATTATCTGTGGTATAGGCGTACGGGAGATTTCAGCAGTGGGAGGGGCAAAGATGTTACTTCTGCCCAAAAAATAAATCTCGTGGTGGGAAATACAATTTTTCCCCGAGAAAAAAAGTTGACGACCTTTTTTCAGTTATCGGGTTGAAATCTCCTGAAAAATACTATTTAAAAAGTTTTTTGTGCTATTTTTCAGGCCTGCTTGCCCGAAAAAACACACTTGCCCGAAATTTGGGGGCATTTGCCCCCTCTGGACCCCCGCCTCGTACGCCTATGATCTGTGGCGACATCATGCGCGTAGAAGGTTAGTCATCATGACAATACGAGTAACGAGGACGATATCCGTGAATATAGTTCCAGTTAAAGGACGACTATGGCTGGAACAGGATCACTGTTTTGCAACTTGTTGTTATTTTTCGCTCGCTATGACTCTTAACATCATTTCGGCTAGTTAGTGCAGAGAGCGCCTCTGAGTAGATGTGTCTTGAAGAGGCGCTATATAAATTCTCAGAATGAATGAATGAATGAACTGGACAATAATAATTAGGCTATGGATATGTCCAGTCTCATATGAGATTATTGCGGCAGATTTTCAGCTTGCAAATCGTTCAGCTCTAAGCTCTGCAGTTTGGAGCATTCTGGAAAAAATGGTAGAATAGGCAAACAAAAAAGTGACCCCCAAATTAAAAATCGCTGAGATCTTGTCTGTGTGACTGACTGAATAACGGCTGACTAAATAACTGACTGACTAACTGACGACTAACTGAATGAAGTAACAAATGAGTGAATGAGTGTGTGAGTGAACGAATGAACGAATGAATGAATGAGTGAGTATACGAATGAATGAATGAATGAATAAATGAATGAATGAGTGAGTAAGTAAACGAATGAATGAATGAATGAATAAATGAACAAACGAATGAACGAATGAATAAATGAATGAATGAAGGAAAAGAACAAGAGACTTAATGAGGACCGAGTGATTGTGAGACGGAATGACTTCCTCGTCCAATCATCCAGTAATTATCTACTCACACATTCATGCACGTCGACCTACATGTATATAATATAGCCTGCGAACGTGATACGTAGTTTGCTTGAACTGTGGTTATGATTATTGATTCAGCTTAATGCGTTTGAAAATTATTGTTTGACTAGATCAGAAAACAATGACCTCGACACCAGCATAACAATCGTTGCGTAGGCCCTATGTAAACTGACATTGCTTTTCAATCCTATTATTGGCTTTGTTCATAATAATTAGGCTATTATCTGCATGTTGAGTATGAAAATCTCGCACTGGCTGATTATTATTGCTTTGTCGGAATGATAAAAATTATTAAACACATTAGCATATAGCCTAGTTCTATTATTGCGCAACACGTAGTGTAGACTGTAAACCAAATGACGATCACCAATATCTGCGTGCCCATTCGTGTTTTCGATGCTCTTTGTTCTAAGAGAGATTCAGTTTAGAATAGCTTACAATTCCGCAACTCGCTTTCGCCTTTCTACCATTATCAAATGCTAACGCGTTCACCTGACAAGGCTGACATTTACGACCATTTTCAAACGAATGCGAACTCGTAGTCCAACCTCAGTTCACGTCAGTCTAGTCTGGTGTGCATCTATAGAATGAACAATCAAGCTCGTAACCTTGAAATTCATCAACTTTTGGGACTCGTGCGTCGTAAGCGCCTCTTAGTCCGTTGAACGCTTTAAAGTCTTATGTATTTATGCGATAAATAATATTAATACGAATAAATATATTGGAATCTGGTCGGTCCAACTTTAGGCTATTGAAAAACCTGCTTATCATTTCATGAGATGAGCTCCATTTTTCTTGAAGGCCATTTGACTCGATCCTGATTTTCTGTCGATTGGTCACGGGCAACGGACATTAGCCCCTGGACATTATCCCCCGGACAAAAGCCCCCCGGACACATTCTCCCGATTTTGCGTAGGACGTTAAGCAGGGTAAAACCTGACGAATAAGCAGTCGCGGACCAACAGCGGCAAGGCTACCAGGGCGCAGTATGAGACGTGGTTGGCACCGCGTCCTGTGATAAAAGCTGCATGTGCCCTACGACGGTCTTGCGACAAGGCGAGTATAGGCCGCCTTTAAATAAGCCTAAAGCCCTCGCTGCCTTGCGAGTAGGTGCAAGCACCAAAGGCTAGGTAGTAGTGGTCTTATAGAGAGTGACAAATCACCTGCCCCCCCCTTCCCCCACCCCCCTCCCCCTTCCCTCCCTCCCCCCTCCCCCGGGGGGTCAGGTGATTTGTCACTCTCCATAGGATAAAGAGAGTTGAAAATCAAGGCCTTGGTGAGCACTCATTCTCTATAGGATAGAGACTATTTGCTCAGTGACTCATCTTTGGAAAGCTAAGATGTCCTAATTAATATTCTAATTGAGCGATTAATTATTGTATGACGAATTGTACAGCTCCACTCTCACGTGTCTCCAGTGTCATTTGTCTGCTGTAAGTAACTGGTATAGCTGTGACAATGCACAAATTAGATGAATTAATTAGCAAAGTAATCGTTTGACAGGTGACGTCTCTGTGAAATTGTATACACCACTGACGGAATAGACTACGTATCTCTATTACAAGGCGCTGCTACAGAATAATTAACTGATTTCATTAGACACTCGTTTGCCAAAGAACCCATTTGATTGGCGTTTCAAATTGATTTGTGACTACCGCAAGAGTGGACCAGCCAGCGCGATTATAAGCGTTTGAGTATTTCTATCACAAGGTTCTGCTACAGAATAATTAACTGATTTGATTAGCCATCCGCTTCCCAAAGCAATCATTTGATAGGTGATCGGCATATCAAATTGATCTCTGACTACAGAAAGTGTTGGCCACCCAACGTATGAATTCATTAAGTTGACCGTTGCTCGTCTATCACAGACTCCACCCATCTCACGTCAGTCATCATGACTTGGCGTTAAGTGTTGCTCTGTTTATGGAACTTGAATCTATAGGCCTACAGGATTTGGCGTTAAGTGTTGCTCGATCTATGAGACTTGAATCTATAGGCCTACAGGACTTGGTGCTATAGGTATTGCACTATGTATGGGACTTGAATCTATAGGCTTACAGGAATTGGCGTTAAGTGTTGCTCTATCTATGGGACTTGAATCTATAGGCCTACAGGACTTGGTCTTATGGCAGTCGCTTAATCAAGATGGAATTCTATAATTGTAGACCTAAGTAAGAAGTAACAATTCTGTTTACTCTTGAAAGGTCGAGTTAATATGTAGCGAAGGTTTTAGAACTGACGAGAAAAGGACAAGAGGACAGATGTTATTATTATTGAAGATTGACACATCATCATTTCTTAAACTTTTCGTTTTGGAACTAACATAACTGAAAACTTTACTTTTATGTGTACTCTAAATGCAAGTAGTTGTACGACTGCCGTTACATAACCAGAATTAATTTTTTGTTAGTCATCTTAAAAATTTTCGATTTTACAAGTTGTTATGTAATGTAAGTAGTGGAGTAAGGAATGATCTCGGCGCACATAGTGGAACTACACAAGATTTCTTAATTTTTCCCAATTTCTTCCCTTCTTTATGTGTACAAGTTTAAGTAAATGAATGAACGCGAAACAGATGTACATTTCAATCAACTTTATTGTTAAGTATTACAAACGAATTTATGAACTAAATAATCATTAAGACCAGTGTCAAATGTAAACATGTTTGCTACGGCATTGATATTTTTACCTCTCGCCCTATGCAAACAATATAAAATACAGTAGTGTCCACAAAATCGACTAACTAAGCTTTGTAACTGTCTATCAGTGAAAATCCAACGAGCACAATGCCTATGTAGAAATGTTCTGAATGGAGCTTCCGGAGGCGCACCCAAGGAGTCAAAGTATTCGCCGTACGAAGGACTTTCTATGTAGAGAACGATCCAATGTTTCCCAGGGTTTCCATATGTATCAGTATTACAGACGAGTAGTGAAGGACGACTTCTATCCAAAGTAGTAGGTAGACGGTTGGATGCAAACACACCAACAAACATAGAAGCACACTTTGCGTCTCGCCGTAGGGTCACTTCTATTGTATCGCTGTCCATCTTTAGTTGGTGTAATCAAAAATCACGTTTCTGGATCGATCGATTTCAAGAATATTTTCAAATTCAGCAAATGCGATAACGTTTATGGTTTTATCCAAAGCTTGAGCAAATTTCATATCAATTCGAATATTTCCCGATTTTATGAGATTAAAATGCCCACCTTCAGCCAAATCAGGTGTCAAATCAAAAGCGTAAAGTGCGTAACCACCAGGGAAATCTTCTCTGCTTATCTGGTTCCCTTCATCGCGAAGCCATTTTCCAGTACCCATAAAAAGTGAAGCGTACGCGTTTATAAACTGGTTATTAGCAAAATTAGTTTCCAATGGCTTTATCGTTTGCTGTTGGCCATCCAAGTACACCTTTAGCTGTGTAAGATTCATATGCTTGAAATTGAACGGATTTTTCGTATAGATTCCGTTAAAGGCATCATTGTCGACACATCCGATGACAATTCTGGTAGGAATCTGACCGGAGAAAAGACTCTCCTGGGTTGCATCCAGATTTCCCCTCGGAACGGTGAAAGTCTTGCAAACGGCTCTTCGAATGGGAAATTTCAAGTTGCCAACTTCTAAAGCTTTCGCATGAGCTAGAAATACTGACGGACTTAGCTTCACCTTTCTAACATATAACTTGCATTCCAAGATTTTCACTTTATAAGCTGCACCTTGTGCCGATGACATAAGACAGAATGGGTCTTTATTTCGTACGAGACGAATTTTTATATTGATATCGTTGGGGAGAAATCGTTCTTGGAAAAAGAGATCGCTGTGAATTCCACCAATCATATCAACCACACGTCCTTCTCCAGTTAATGCACTACGTTTCTTAAATCCATCGTTGGAGATGTTAGCATCGTGCGGATTGGCATCTTCCATATGCGAAGCCACATCTTTGTAAAACAACGCAGACGTAAGTTGGGAATTTTTGGCTGCATTGCCATAGCTTAGAATGGTTTCCAAGTAGCTACGATAAGCATAGGTGTTGTTCGAAGAAGTAACCAGTGTATCATTTAATGTGATGTCGACTTGAGAAAACAAGCTGTGTAGGAATAGATTGATAGGTCCAACATCGTCACCAGCATCAATCGCATCATTATTCGCTCTTACTATAGATGCTCTAACATAAAGTTGAGTATTCGACAAGTCCAAGTAATCTTGTCCCGCTCCAGTGATACTAAATTCTATAGGTGTTCCTTGTGAGATTGTAGCTATAGGATTATACTCTACGTACGATCCAATTTCAATACTAGTCTGCGTTGGAGGTACGCTAAACAGATCCAATTCGCTCTTCGTACATTCGCAAGACTGGGGATGAACGAACGCCATTATTAAACTTTGCCGAATATGTCTTCCTTAATTCTCTTGATATTTCTCTTCAACGATCTTTTACGTCTCCTTCTGCTACCACTGCCAGTTTGCGTTTTAAAGTCGTTGGAAGATGTAAATGCTTTTATACCTTCTGGAACTCGTCTTTTGGTAGCATCAATAAACTGCTCCCCATCAGCTACATCGTTCGCAATCTGCAACCCTGTTCTCAATACTTGTTTCCCAACAGCTTTTGCCCCAGACTGAATAAGTGGCCAAGCATTTCTAAATAGTCCGCTTAGAAAGCTTCCCAATCCGTGTCCACGCTGCATGCGCGCGCCTTGAAACACATTCAAACCGCTACCACTTTGTTGAACATAGTAGTCTTCGTAAGCAAGTTTACTTGCATCACAGCAAAATGGAGTCTTCATTGTAAGAGGTAAGGAATTTTGCAATGTCTAAAGTGAAGTGTAACAATCGCCTTGCCGTATTCGAATGGAATAGGCTTCCCAATGTCACTCCTTATATCCACTTCGATTGAATCGAAAGTCTTCTTTTGCAATGGTATGTAAATGGGTTTTTCGTAAACAGCGCGCACGCTATCACCACTTTTGCCAGCCACGTTTACAATTCTGAGTAGAGGTGCTTTCGTATCTCCGACCGGTACTTGCTCCAACACATCGCAATATACGTACAGCGATGAAAATCCACGATTTACGTCACAAGCCTTGGCTCCCATGAACTCAAAAGTGTAATCGTCTTCTTCGTCGTAATTCATGATAGGATTCTGACGCGCCTCAACACCCAGCATGGAACAGATAGCTGGTGAAAATTGTACATTTGATCCTTTGTTCAGATCACCATTGAGTCGATTTGTTATAGGATCATGCTTAAACTTTGGAAATGAATCCATTTCCATCTCATCCGCAATAAGAAGGATAAATTTGTTTATAGCATCGATAAGATGTTGAGCAGTTCCGTAGTGACCGGTCGGCAAACGAGTCGTTCTATGCAAGGAGCCAGGTAGTATGTCACCAGTTTCAGAAAACTTCACATGCGTATACGAAATTCTAGCGTCAGTTCTTTCTAAATTACTCCACGAATGAGGATATTGTATTTCAACCAGTCCGACTTCCCAGTCACCGGTTAGGGAAATGGTATTTTCCAATCTTGTTGTAAAATGTGTTATAGTATTGTCTGGATAAAACTGCATGGAACTATTACTAGGCAAAGTGAGATAAAAGTGAGCCATCTTTGCAAGAATTAGCCTACTGTGTGAGACGTGTTAATTTGCACTGTCTGAAATGAAGTGTCACAAACGACTTCCCATACTCGAATGGTATAGTTTTCCCAGTGTCACCCCTCATATCTATTTCTATTGAATCAAAACTCTTCTGCTGAAGCGGTACGTAGATGGCATTCTCGTACATAATATGTACATTGCTACCGTTTTTACCTTCGATGTGAACTACTCGAAGCAGAGGAGCTTTCGTATCACCAACTGGAACATGAGCCAAAATGTTGCAATAAACGTATATGCTTGAAAATGCTGGATTTATATCGCCAATATACTCAGATTCCCATTCGACATTGGGAAACACATCTTGCGTTTTATTAAAAGTGTATTTGCCATAATTGATGTTTCGAATAGGATTCTGACTTTCATGTATACCCAAAATAAAGCATAACGATGTTGAGAATTCTACCATGGCACCCAGGTTTATTTCACCCTTGAGAGTTTTCGTTATTGTATCATATTTAAACTGTGGATATTTAGTAAGTGAATATTTGACAGAGAACTCCTCTATGTACGTATTTATAACTTGTACAATATCGCTCATACTTTCGTAATATCCGACCGGTATTTGCCATGTCTTTCGATCGGATGGTCCCGCGAAAACGTCCGAATACCTTCTCGGATTTTGCCAATAAGTAAATTCACAATCATTAGTTGCTATATTGTACCACGAGCGAGGATACTGTATTTCGGTCAATCCAACTTCCCAATCTCCCTGTAGTGAAATTGTATTTTCCAATTTCGTTGTAAAGTGTGCGACTGTGTTATTGGAATAATACTGCACGGAGCTGTTACTTGGTAACAATAGATAAAAGTGAGCCATATTCGAACACGTAGGCCTACTATGACTGAATGCACTTCACAATTATTAAACGTCGAATATATCCTGTGTCCAAGAGTTAAATTTGTCGTCATAGCCTTTCCACTTGACATAATATTCCAGCTTACCTCGTCGTTTACGTGTTTTTAAAACCTTTTCAATGCCATATACGTCATCTTCTTTTAAAATTCTCTGCAATTCTTCTTCGTAGAATTTACCCTTTAAGGTGTCACCTCTTAAATCACCTAGTTCGTACGTTACAGGATCGGTAGGTATGCGTGCAATAATCTTAAAAATTTCCTCGGACCAGGATGGTAGATAACCCTTTTTGAACACGATTCTAGCCTTTGCGATTCTAACATTATCACCCACACTATATTTCCACTTTGGAGGTTTTTTCTTTTCACCAAACAACCGTTTTCTAATAACATCTTCTTTATCCCCAGACACACTACTAGGTGTCATTCCTATACTTCTATGGTATGTGGTGTTGTATGAATGTACAAGATCTTGCAAAACATCTGTGTATCGATACGTATTCTTATGTGTAAAGTACTTCCACATTTTCGTTTTAAGCGTACGATTAAATCTTTCCACTATAGAAGCCTTTATGTCGCTATTTTCGGATGTATAAAATCGAATCGAATTTTTCAACAACATAGATTGAAAATTTCTATTAAGAAATTCTGTCCCCTTATCAGTTTGTAAATGAGCAGGTTGCCTATCTTTCAAAATGGACAAAAAGGCTGCAGTTAAATCCGCTCCAGACTTTGTTCTCAAAGGAATTGCCCAAGCGTATTTCGAAAACACATCTATACACGTTAAAATATATTTATTTTTATCATTATACTTCGACAGGGCAGAAAGATCGGCCAAGTCCGCTTGCCACAGATCGTCTATTCCTACTGTGAAAGTCTTCCTACGTCTAAAAACTAGCTTTACTGGTTTATGCAGTGTGTAAGTATCCTGCTTAGAAAGAAATTTTTTAACGTCTTTAGTTTTAAATTGTCCATTAAGATGTCTTTGAAAAGTAGACACGCCTGCGAAACTGCCCGGCTGCTTAGGTTCAAAGTAGGAATCCATCAGTAAGGTTGCCAGCTCGCCTGCAGCTGATGTCTTCCACGTTTACTTTTCGGAGTAAATGATTGACTTTCTTCCAACGCACCGCTAATATATTTCCAACGATCTTGATTTCCAATCAACTCACGAGGAATGTTGGAATCTTTCAAAGCTTCTGCCAGTTGCATCCAACCTGTTGGAGGCGAAGATGTTGATCGTTTTCTGAGAAGGTCGTTTACCAGATCCACGACATGAGTTTTCGGAATAGTAGAATCTTTCAAAATGAGTTCACCTTTAGAAGTCCAAGATACTTCAGGATTAGATTTCATGTGTGATAAAAGTCTAGAAGCTTGCGTTTTCCATTTCTTAGGCACTGTTTCCAAGACCTGCGCCTCTATACTGTTCGGTTTGACGGATTGTGGTTTCGGAAGAGTAGATACGGCTTCTTCTTCTTCTGCAACCTTAGTTTCGAATTTGGTAACGATTGAAGGTTTATCAATGTTCAAGTAACGATTCAAACTATTGGAATACAGTTTGGCTTTATCATCGTCCGCAATATTTCGATGCAGAATGTCGTACATCTGAGTATCCAATTTAGACAACGTCTTATCCAACATCGTTTCTTTCCATTTTTCAATCTGACGCGGTTCCACAAGAACCATCTTTTTGGTATGTTCCATGTTATCTTTTACCGCTTAGAAGCGATCCAAGAAAAGAAACCACTGGTGTAAGTAACGCTCCTATGAATCCACCACTCTGTACTATACGCTTCTTAATCTTAATACGTGTTTTCTTGGAAACCAATTTTCTTAACTTGTGTTTGAAGCGACCAAGTCTACTCTTCTGAGATTTTTTCAGAGGAACGTTGCCTTTTAAAATGTTCAGTGCACACTCGCAAAGACAGCAAAGCAGTGAAGATTTACATTCTTTCAAAATCGCTTTCCGAACTTTGGGTGAAGAATCTTTGAGTAGTTTCAACTTTTCAAATTTCTCCTCCAACGACGCAGCCATTATACACGAATGAAGGTACAACCGATAACACTTCCTTATATTCACTTTCGTACGTATACATAGTGTGTCTCACCTGGGAAAATATTCGTTCTGAGTCTACAACGTTCGTCAGTTTCTGGTTTTAGATCTACCAAAAGATATCCGTACGGTACCATAGTCGCATCGCTAAACGCCTCTATCATGAAATTAGACTTGGAATGGAACATCTGTCTGGCCAAGTTGGCTATCTGCGTGGAATCTCTAACATTTTTGAAAAGAACAAAGTAATGAGCATTCAGACTGATAGTTCTCGTGTGTTTACCTTTGTAGAATAGGTTTTGTGTCAGGTAAAGTATAGAAACATCTCTGTGATGGCTTATTTTTGTGAACAGCATGGTAACTCGCTGGTCAGTCTCACTCATGAGATCATCCAATATCAGCAACGTTTTCTGCTTTCCATCAAAAATATTTAAGTCTGGTAATCCTTCGTGGAATTGAACATGATTATACTTGTCGAATATTTGCTGATATATACCATAACACCAAATAATTTTTTCAATAGTAGGTTTGACCATATATTGTAAATGATCGATAAACCGTAAAGTAAATTGTGTTTTTCCACAACTCGAAGGTCCACTAACTATGGCAGAAAATGGATGCTGCCACGTTGGATCCATTTCGAACTGACTGCGTTTGCGAAGTAGTAATGAGCTCTTATACTAGATATATTCTCACCGTACCTAATATACGTTCTTTACATATTGGGCAGTCTTTAGCTTCGTCCGCACATGGTTCGCACATATTTACGTGTGTGCACGGAAGCAGTAGCGTTTGCACTTGCTTATTTCTACATACAACACAAGTAACAGCTTTTGTAAGTTTTTCATTCTCCGTTTTCAACCGCATTATGCGATATTTAGTTGATTTTTCATTATCAGCTGAAGAATCAAGTCGGCAAATGTTGCACTCACATTGGTAATTACCGAACCCATCCATTTCACATTTTTCATTTGACGGACACATTTCTATGACAGGTGTGTTGTTAGTAAAGATTGGACACTAAATGCTTGGTACGAAATAAAATTGTAGACTTATAATAAAGAAGTTTATAATAGATGGATGGGATTGTAAATGAATGAATGTCACCTGCTACACCTGACTCTTTATGTTATGTAGGCCTATGACAGCTTTTTATTGGTGTATGGGTTTCTTTGATTGACGTAAGGAAGGCGGGGCCTATATTACACGACCGATGGTGGACTTAAAATAATTATTTCATCGAATTATATAGAAGAAGTATCTTGTAACAATGCACCGTCAACATATCGAATTGGTAATTAAATCAGGTCAGATGTCAACATATCGAATTGGTAATTAAATCAGTTAATTAATGCAAAGTCATGCGTAACAAAAGAGCTCTCTTTATCCTATGGAGAGTGACAAATCACCTGACCCCCCTCCGGGGGAGGGAGGAGGGAGGGAGGGGAGGGGGAGGGGGGCAGGTGATTTGTCACTCTCTATAAGACCACTACTCTAGGTTCCACACCGAAAACAAGGGTTGACGTCAGGAAGGGCATCCAGTTGTAAAAATTTGCTCCAATTTTTCTCTATCGATCCAAGTACACTTTCGAATGCAGAGGAAAGTGGAAGAGGATGATCCGAGTGACTGACCCCTCCGTAGAGAGGGATTCATTCAAGCCTGAAAAAGAAGAAGGAGGAGCCTAGACATAGATTTGAAATGAACGAATGGGAATCGTATGTAGGTTCAATTATACAGTCTACTTCCACCGCGTTTATTCTATGTTCAAGAGTCAAGACAGTTCAATTTCAGAAGCGAAACATCACTTCGTTCCATCAACCTCTTTGGCGCTGTAAACCCCACATCCTTGTGTGAAATAGGCCTGAATTAAAGATTAAACTATGATTCATAGTTTTCGGTGAATAGAGAAGCAAATCGAGCAGCGATTGAAAAATGGATCTTTTAGTCGACCTAATGCAAGCCAGAATTATTAAGATCCAATTAATCATGCTACTGTTTTAAAAAGAAACACTTAGGCCTACTTCTTACACAAACGTTATAGTTGTTTAGGCTAAATCTTAAGACAAAATTGTAGGATCAATAAAGATTAATTTTAATTTATCCGTTCCCATGTTAAACACAAGATAAGCGCTGCGTTAAAAAAATCGAGGAAACATGACTTGCTGGATGGCGATTTCGACACTCTGTGTTTTTCTTTGTCAGTTGAAAACGGCCGAATATTACACGAGGCAAGTGATGACCATTTAGCAACAGTTGCAGGATTAACTGAATTCGTTATTGTGATTAACATAATAAATTATGTCACCGCGTGTTTATGCCGTTTGTTAGGCTATTAGGCCTATGCTTTGACCAATGACCAACGTTTAGGCTATGGATATTAGATAGCCTATTAAATAGGCGTGCACTGTGCGATTATTCGATCAATAACTTCCGAGATTAACTATAGGATAATTATAGGCCTGCCGCTCAAAATACGAGCCTTCCTTCCTAGCTCACCAACGCAGTAGGCCTAGGCTTATATATATATATTTATACATGCATGAATGAACAAATGCAGACATTGCAAAGAACTTCAAACTACAAGCCACGTTAGAGAGCTCTAGCTTACAGAGATTAATTATCCAGACAGCACTTTATAGGAAGACCAGAATGACGCAGCCTATTTTCCATCTGCTTCTTATGTCTGCGATCTGTCGATTTGGAGAAACTTCCGAGGGTGCAACTACAAACCAATATGTGGCTTTCCTCTCCTGTAGTGGAGAACCGCTTTGTGCCAATGGTGTTCCCACCGAAGAATCACGTACACGGAGCTTACTTAGTTGCGGAATCAAATGCTCATCTACTCCGCATTGTCTTACGTTTAACTACTTTAAAACGATGTCGACATGTCAGTTGTATCATTTAGAACCGTTATCATCTGCTGCGATTGAAAACTGCATTGGATACGCGCCTCGGGTAAGTCTTATTGCATGCACCATGACATAATAACAATTACAATGCAATTAGAACATCTACATGAATCTCATAATAAGAAAAAGTTTTCTGTCCATTGCTTTCGAACCACCCTATTATACGGTAAATTAAGAGATAAATCATAGACTATCAAAGACAATTAAGACGCACTTGTTTAGAACTGCATGGTAGCTACGTTAAGCGCCTTCGTGAGGTTATTGTAAGGCGCTATATAAATGTTCATATACATACATACATACATACATACATACATACATACATACATACATACATGCATGCATACATAATACATACATACATACATACATACATACATACATACATACATACATACATACATACATACATACATGTACATACATACATACATACATACATACATACATACATACATACATACATACATACATACATACATACATACATACATACATACATACATACATACATACATACATACATACATACATACATACATACATACATACATACATACATACATACATACATACATACATACATACATACATACATACATACATACATACATACATACATACATACATACATACATACATACATACACGTGCGACAAACTAAACTTCTTTCAGACAAATTCAAAGCCATCACGCGTCGTGGCAATGGTGGGAAACAACGTCACCTTGAAACGCACAACGCATCGGCTGTCTCCATTTGCCCGATGGATGCACCTGACCATTGGATCAACCACTCCACAAGTAGTTGCAGAGAACTGCCAGGTACCAGAGGCTTTCGTCGACCAGTATGCCGTAAATGAATCGACGGGCAACCTCATGATAATCAACGCCAGCAGGACGACTCATGCGGGAAAGTACATCAGTGAGGGTCAGACGATGGCTACAGTGGAACTTGTAATCATTGGTATGATTTTTTTGAATAATGAACTGCTGTAGCTTAACTTTGATTTCATCGCATTGATCTCCAGCAAAACAATCCTAACAATTTGCAATGTAAAGGTGACATAAGATTATTGCGTAGGTCCAGGGGCGGATCCAGAGAGGGCCAATCCGGCCATGCCCCCATTCAAAAATTGCATGGGACATGGATGGCTCCCCCATTCGGTTTCAAATTAGCAAAAGGTATAGGGCCTAGGGGTGCCATGGCATATTGGCCCCCATTGAAAAACCACTACACAAGTGACATAGCGACACAGATACTTCAAGGTGTCATGATGTGGAGCAGACATGCACAGGCCGGTCAGGACAGACCGGTGGAAAGATTTGGAGGAGAGAGCGTGGGACACATAGGGGCATTGACCCAGGTTGTCCTTCATGCTTCTCTCCCAATATTCCCTTCAGTCAGGCAAGGTGGTCTAGGTGCTCCAAGATGTTAATGATATGGAGCAGACCTGCTGACAGGACCGGTTGAAGCTGGGCAACATGGCGCGAGACAGACTCAAAAAGAGAGTGGCGTCGGACACCTATGGGCTGTCAGCCCATGGACTATGATGATGATGATGATGATGATGATGATGATGATGATGATGACTTGGCTTAATACGAAATTTAGCGGTCTAAAATAGTTACATGGCTCATAGTTGCTTACATAATGATTTCAATTGACGTCTCGTGACAATAATATAATAGGACTGTGTTCGAAAATCTTACGCCTGTTTTGAAATGCGAAATGATTTAATTTGACTGCAGAATCTCCGATTTGCACGAACAACATCGCGAATTCAACGGTTCTTCTGGGTCAGTATTTGAACATGACTTGCAACGTGTCCTACACCGGTAGTTTTGCGCCAACCATCGTTTGGACAGATTACAATGGAACCTCGGTGAACAATGCAACAAATGCTACATCATCTGATAAAGTTGGTTCATACATTCTGATTCCTAGCTACTTTCCTCTGACCAAAATCTTCACCTGCGCAATTCCTGAGGTTGATGAAGAAGCCAATTGTTCTACCCAGCAGCTACCTGTTGGTAAGACGAAACAATCAAGTTGCTCTAGCAAACCTCACCATGGATAAAGAAATAGATAGTTATTGTCTTCTTAGAGTAGGCTAAAGAGACTACACAAACATTTTGTTTAAATAGAAAGTTAGATGTCTGCAATCCTGTGTCAAATGCTAAAGGAAGACCTTCTTTTACACGAATCACGTTTATAACTGTTGTAGACTGTAACAGTAGTGAACAACATTTTTCAAATAATAATTTTTTGTACAATAAAAAACTTTTTTTGCATTTTCTTGTGTTTACAGTCTGCCCTCCTGATTTCTTTATGCTTCCCGCCGCTAGTAGCTGTTACAAATTCATCACTAAAGCTCTTTCATGGAGTGCGGCCGACAGCAACTGCCAAAAATTGTTCCCTAGAGCGTATATGGCTGTCATAATGAGCAAAGCAGAACAATTTGCCCTCCCTGCCTATTTAGACGAAAGATTTCAAGGTGAGTGATTTTTTATTCATTCATTCAATCATTTCGTGAATTTATATAGCGCTCCTTCAAGAAACCTACTCAGAGGCGCTCCCAGCCCAGCCACAGCTAAAATAATAGGTTTTGAGCGACTTATAAAAAGCAGGTGAATTTAGTCTAGGCATAAGTCGCAAGTTTAGTGGGAGGCCATTCCAGATAGCGGGACCCACAGTAGAAAAGGCTCGTCGCTGTCTTGTAGAAGTGCGAGCTCGAGGAACCAAAAGCTCCCCCGTAGTCGTAGAGCGAAGAGCTCGACGGGCTGCAAGGTCAGAGACAGGTCGACAAAGAATAGACAGGTATGATGGAGCACAATCAGTAAGGCAACGCCAGACAAGTGCAGCCACTCGGTAGGAGATGCGCTGTGAAACAGGGAGCCAGTGAAGAACACCACGCATATAAGCAGAGACGGGGGAATATTTAGGAATGCGGCCAATGAGGCGAGCAGCCGAACGAAGAACTCGTTCAAGGCGCCCAATTAGTCCAAGTGGCAGACCCATGAGTACCGAACTGCAGTGATCGATTCTACTGGTGACAAAGGCATGGACAAGTGTCAGAGTAGCACTATGAGAGAAAGATCTTGAGACAACTCGGAGTTGCCGAAGCTGGTAGTAGCAACTAGAAATCATTCTACTGAAACTCTTTTGGTTCGCCTGTTGTCTGACATCTATGGCGCCATCGACCGTGGCCAGGTCACTCTATTAGCTTTGTTTGATGTCAGTGCTGCATTTGATGCAGTTGATCATTCTATCCTGCTCCATCGTCTTTCTGTTTCATTTGGCCTAGCTGATGCTCCTTTAGAATGGCTTCGTTCTTTCTGTCTGGGCGCACTAACTGTGTGGTATTGGGTGCCTCGAGGTCATCTTGGGTCCCAGCCCCTTTTGGTGTGCCACGGGGTTCTGTGTTGGGCCCTTTACTGTACGTTCTCTACACAGCTGGTATTGGTTCCTTGTTGTCTGCATGTGGCCTTCTGCACCAACTCTGTGCTGATGACGTTCAGGCCTATGCTCACTGCCTTGCCAACAATTGGTATTGTTGGAACGAGGTTCTGATATCCATTAAAAACACCAGCTTCAAATATAAAATATATATATATATAGTCTATATATATAGCATAGCGTTTTTGTCAATGTCGACAGTACTGTTCCTCAGATTGAAAGACTGATATCATGGATGTCGTTGGTTTGTGAAACGGATCCCCAATGTCTGTTAGCCTACTGCGACGACATCCGAAACGGGGTCGTGTCCCTTAGGCTAAGAGGTAACAGTGTAGCTGTTGAGTCGCGTGCCATCCGTTCTGGGTAACCTTTAATGTTAGGACTGAGAGTCGCTGAGCAAGGCGCATCTTAATAGTAGAACTTATAGTATTAGTAGAATTATTGGGTTAGGTGGCAAGAGAGATGATGCCTTCAGCAATGATCCGAATGGATTCTTTATGCGACTCTCAGGTAAAAAAAAAACGATTGAAATCGACCTTAGACTTATCACCCTGTTGTAGACTTACAGGGGTAAAGAGGCTGTCGTGTTCATTTGCGCAGAGACAGCTGCTGTCAGGTGCAATCGATATTTTTGATGGATATCGGTAGGCGTATGCGGACGTTTCGTCTACGGACGATTCGTCATGGACGGTTCGTCATGGACGATTCGTCAGCTGGACGATTCGTCCATGGACGATTCGTCAGTGGACGATTCGTCACACGGACGATCCGTCAAGCGGACGATTCGTCTATGGACGATTCGTCCGTGGACATTTCGTCACACGGACGGTTCGTCAAGCGGACGATTCGTCTATGGACGATTCGTCTGTGGACGATTCGTCACATGGACGATTCGTCCACCCGTGGTGGGTTACAATACGACTGACGAAAAGAAATCTTGTTTTATGGAAGTCGGATTGATGAAAATAAACGATCTTTAGGCTAAATATTATGATGTAAACTAAATATTAAGTATTAAAATCATAGACCACACACCCGTTTCGTGGCGGTGGTATCCATGTGCCATCATTTGAACAAAGAGTCAATCCAACCTCCATTTATGCAAGAATTCTTTTCATCGTTCCAGCTTTTCTTTCAGCATCAACTATTTTTCAATCAATCCAACTTCTGTTAAAACAGTATTTATTTATACATAACAATATTTAGGTAAAACGATTCTCATCAATTCGACTTCCATGTATCAAGAATTCTTTTCAGTCAGTTCGTATATAATCCAGCACGGGTGGACGAATCGTCCACAGACGAATCGTCCATAGACGAATCGTCCGCTTGACGAATCGTCCTGTGACGAATCGTCCACTGACGAATCGTCCATGGACGAATCGTCCGCTTGACGAATCGTCCGTGTGACGAATCGTCCACTGACGAATCGTCCACTGACGAATCGTCCAGCTGACGAATCGTCCATGACGAACCGTCCATGACGAATCGTCCGTAGACGAAACGTCCGCAAACCATCGGTAGGCTATGTGTTTTTTTTTCATTTATTTATTTTTTATTTACTTATTGAACCCATCAAACATTTTTCAATGTGAATCGCAAGAGAAGCTGGCTGCAGCTTTCTTTATAATTAATTATTTGCAAATAGCCTAATGATTGTTATGTTCCAGGATAAAATTGCTCATTAATTTATATCAATGCGTTTCACATATCAATGGTGCTGAAAAATTTTCTGAAAGCATTGCTCTTCTTCTGGTCGAGTTGCGTGTTGCGTTGTAGAAAAGGAAACCAGCCAATGCATTGGTTGGTTTGGAAAGTCATCGTGGATCGGTGCTCATAGGATCACAAATTGTAGTTCGGCTCTTGCATGGACGCCTCTTCCTGGGATAACGATCCCAGTTACCTACGCCAACTGGTGGTACGGTAATCCAGACTGCGGGAGAAATATTGAGTTCTGCGTAGAAATGGCCCAGTCTAGGAACTACACATGGAATGATTTGAACTGCACAACGCTGTTGTGCTCCTTTTGTGAATACGGACCCATATGAGGTAGGCCTACTAGGGAAATCTATTTTGTAACAAATGTCGATGTTGTGCATTACATGTATAATAGGCTACAATACATTGAAGCGCGTCGGACCCTTCGCTCCGCTGTGAAGGGACAACTGCTTGTTCCACGGGGCCGTCAATCTGGAATGACCTCCCCAAAAACCTCCATCTCCTCCACCTGACCAGTCAATCTTTATTTCTTAAGTCCCTTAAATCTTTTTTATTTAGTCGTGGCTGGGTTGGGAGCGCTACTGAGTAGTTTCTTGAAGGGGCGCTATACAAATTCTAATAATGAATGATTGAATAGGCCCTAATGAATGTATGAGCGCATGTCTGCCTGCCTAATCGTGGAGTGGTAAATTTCAGACGCTGTTAATAAAGAAGGCAAAACATTTAATCAAGTTTCTTAGCCATTTCATTATTATTATGTAGGTTAGGGCTATTATGCCTGATCTCCGTTTCAACATTTCTCCACAGTCGCACGCGTGCAGCTATTTGCCATTTTACATTGCCAGTGGAGCGGAGTTTCCTCAAAGTAATTATCTTAAAAGGTTTAGGCCTAGTGTTTGCTTTCTGGACATTCAACATGCGGGTGTCGGAATCCAGAGTGCTGTTTGGCAGCTGGTCAAGAAATAAAGAATATACAGGGTGGCGCAAAATAAACGGAACTATTAGTTTTGTCCTCGCTGATTTCGTCCCAGCATGCGGTCAGAACTTCTTTCAAGTGTTCAATATCTCGAATTCTCTGCCTGTAGACAAGCTGCTGAAGCATTCCCCAGATCGAATAGTCTAGGAGATTCAAGTCCGGACTGTTCGGTGGCCAATTTTCTGGTTCAATAAAGTCTGGAACGTGAGCAGTGAGAAAAGCAACTGTTTTTCGTGAACGATGAGCAGGTGCTCCATCCTGCTGGAAAGTGAAATTATCACCAGAGTGAGCTATAATGTCTGGCAGTAATCCTTTATGTAGGACGACGTCACAGTAATAGGAATTACTTTGATTATTCAAGCGATGCAATTGCAAAAGCTAATAGTCCGGTTTATTTTGCGCCACCCTGTACTTAATTCAAAACTGGATTAGGTATTAAAAATAATTTTAAAAAAAATATATATATATATATATATATATATGCTGTATTGTTAATTGGAACATTACCTTTCTTGTGGGCTGTTTACATTCGCTTGTAGTTAATAATCAGTTGCTTCGAAAGAGTTGACAGGCTCATCTCAACACCTCTCAGACCATCTACCAAATTGAAGTCAACAAAATATGCAGAGATGGACATAATTAAATGAAAATGCAACTACCAAAACATTGAGAAACTACTTTATGACATTAATTTTAATTTATTATTATTAGGCTAGGCATATTAATGTTGTCTCGGACTATTTTGCATACATATGTGTTGGCACATTTCATGGAATTGCATTATTGCACTGACCATCAATATCATGCGCCTAGATCATGGATTTTATTATTAGCGTGCAACATTAGATTAGTATAATTTCTTTCGACACACGTTTAGATGAGTGTAATCAGTCCACAATTTGTTACCTTCTAAGTAGCCTATAATGCGTTGTCGTTATGCTTACCAATCACGAGACATGAAGCACTAGATTTCTTCTTTTTGCACTTAGCGTGCATGAATGTTTAAGCACTGTAAATCTGTTTCCAACATAAACATATTGTGCTTATAAGATCTGATAAGATAAGATAAGATAAGAATATTCTTTCGTAGACCAATTGCTATCCGCATTTTGGTGTAGGCTACAGACATGGTATAATAAACAAACGTAGGGCCTAAGTACATCATTTCTATATGAAATCAATGTCATATGTTTTAAAATGGCACATAATCCTAAGTCAAAATTCATTAAAAATGTTAAAAATTATGTTCTTTTATGCTGCACTTTGGTTTATATGGTACGACATTTAAATAAGATAGGCCTAGTTTGTCTGAACTGGCTCAACTGGGGTTATGATTATTGATTAATGCGTTTGAAAATTGTTTGACTCGATCGAAAAACAATGACCTCGACACCAGCATAACAATCGTTGCTAATGTAAACTTACATTGCTTACAATCCTGATTGGCTTTGTTCATAATAATAATTATCTGCACGTTGAGTATGTAAATCTCGCCCTGGCTGCTATTAGCCTAAAGCATTCTCGTTATAAACAATTTTCCCATTAGGTTGTCCGCCGTAGGGATAATTCGGTCATGTAACCTGTGTAAGCTTAGGCCTACTAACTACCGAACATTATTACTTGCTTATAGGACCTATCAAGAAGTTTAATGACATGTGTAATAATCATATTGGAACTTTATTAAATTAAAAAATGCTGCCATCTCTGAAATGTTTGTCTTATATAATTTATTAGGCCTATATTAATTTAATGCTCTGAAAGTTTTATGATACAAGGGCAAATTTCAAAATATGGACAGTAAAAGTGTCAAGTTTAGACAAGCAATTAAACAGGCCTAATTGTCACATGAAGAGTCGCAAGGAGGTTATCGCGCCTTTGGCAATGGAGAACAATGTTTCATTCATCCGCCTATTATATTCGCGAACATAATAGTGGACATTGACTTTACCGATGTTGAAACGCTATCGGGATTTTGTGGGTTCTTCTGTAAATAAATTACCAATACTGCATCACGCAAATGATTTTGGCAAAGGCATTTACATAATTATGCACATCTAGGCCTACCAAACTTGCAAAGCCTATCTGCATGTTGTAGGTATTAAGCGTTCTCGGTGGTTAAGAAGTGAAATTATCTGAGAACTGGAATTAGAAGTAGAAGTAAAATTGCTCTAGTAGAAGTGAATAAGAACTAGAAGTAAAATTATTTGAGAACTAGAAGTGGAAGTGGAAGTAAAATCACTTCAACAGAAGTGAATAAGAACTAGAAGTAAAATTATTTGAGAACTAGAAGTAGAAGTGGAAGTAAAATCACGTCAACAGAAGTGAATAAGAACTAGAAGTAAAATTAATCTAAGAACTAAAATATCACTGGCTGTAACAGTATCACTGGACAATAATTATTAGGCTATGGATATGGATATATTATCCAGTCTAATATGAGATTATTGTGGCAGATTTTTAGTTTGCAAATCGTTCAGCTATAAGCTCTGCAGTTTGGAGCATTCTGAATAAAAATGGTAGAATAAAATAATAATAAATTATAGGCAAAAAACAAAAAAGTAACCCAAGTTAAAGTCGCTGATATCTTGTCTGACTCACTGACTTACGGCTGACTAAAATTAATAAGTGACTGGTTAACTCACGACTGACTGAATGAAGTAATGAATGAACGAATGAGTGAGTGAATGAATGAGTGAGTGAGTGAATGAATGAACGAACGAACGAACGAACGAACGAATGAATGAGTGAGTGAATAAACGAATGAATAAACGAATGAATGAATTAATTAATGAATTAATAAATGAATGACTGAATGAATGAATGAATGAATGAATAAACGAACAAACGAATGAATGAGTGAGTGAATAAACGAATGAATAAACGAATGAATGAATGAATTAATGAATTAATAAATGAATGAATGAATGAGTTCGTGAATGACTGAATGAATGAATGAATGAATGAATGAACGAACGAATGAATGAATGAGTGAGTGAATGAACGAATGACTAAACGAATGAATGAATTAATTAATAAATGAATGAATGAATGAGTTCGTGAATGACTGAATGAATGAACGAATTAATTAATTAATGAACGAACGAATGAATGAATGAATGAACGAATGAATGAATGGATAAATGAATGAATGAATGAATGAACAAAAAGAACAAACGACTTAATGAGGACCAAGTAAACGAGAGACGGAATTACTCCCTCGTCCAATCACCCAGTTATCTACTCACTCGGAGTCACTCATTCATGCACGTCGACCTATGTATGTAACATAGCCTGCGAACGTGATACGTAGTTTCTTTGAACTGGGTTTATGATCATTGATTAATGCGTTTGAAAATAATTGTTTGACGCGATCGAAAAACAATGAACTCGACACCAGCATAACAATCGTTGCGTAGGCCCTATGTAAACTGACATTGCTTTTCAATCCTATTATTGTCTTTGTTCATAATAATTATTATCTGCATGTTGAGTATGAAAATCTCGCACTGGCTGATTATTATTGCTTTGTCGGAATGATAAAAATTATTAAACACATTAGCATATAGCCTAGTTCTATTATTGCGCAACACGTAGTGTAGACTGTAAACCAAATGACGATCACCAATATCTGCGTGCCCATTCGTGTTTTCGATGCTCTTTGTTCTAAGAGAGATTCTGTTTAGAATAGCTTACAATTCCGCAACTCGCTTTCGCCTTTCTACCATTATCAAATGCTAACGCGTTCACCTGACAAGGCTGACATTTACGACCATTTTCAAACGAATGCCAACTCGTAGTCCAACCTCAGTTCACGTCAGTCTAGTCTGGTGTGCAACTGTGCATCTATAGAATGAACAATCAAGCTCGTAACCTTGAAATTCATCAACTTTTGGGACTCGTGCGTCGTAAGCGCCTCTTAGTCCGTTGAACGCTTTAAAGTCTTATGTATTTATGCGATAAATAATATTAATACGAATAAATATATTGGAATCTGGTCGGTCCAACTTTAGGCTATTGAAAAACCTGCTTATCATTTCATGAGATGAGCTCCATTTTTCTTGAAGGCCATTTGACTCGATCCTGATTTTCTGTCGATAGGTCACGGGCAACGGACATTAGCCCCTGGACATTATCCCCCGGACAAAAGCCCCCCGGACACATTCTCCCGATTTTGCGTAGGACGTTAAGCAGGGTAAAACCTGACGAATAAGCAGTCGCGGACCAACAGCGGCAAGGCTACCAGGGCGCAGTATGAGACGTGGTTGGCACCGCGTCCTGTGATAAAAGCTGCATGTGCCCTACGACGGTCTTGCGACAAAGCGAGTATAGGCCGCCTTTAAATAAGCCTAAAGCCCTCGCTGCCTTGCGAGTAGGTGCAAGCACCAAAGGCTAGGTTCCACACCGAAAACAAGGGTTGACGTCAGGAAGGGCATCCAGTTGTAAAAATTTGCTCCAATTTTTCTCTATCGATCCAAGTACACTTTCGAATGCAGAGGAAAGTGGAAGAGGAGGATCCGAGTGACTGACCCCTCCGTAGAGAGGGATTCATTCAAGCCTGAAAAAAAAGAAGGAGGAGCCTAGACATAGATTTGAAATGAACGAATGGGAATCGTATGTAGGTTCAATTATACAGTCTACTTCCACCGCGTTTATTCTATGTTCAAGAGTCAAGACAGTTCAATTTCAGAAGCGAAACATCACTTCGTTCCATCAACCTCTTTGGCGCTGTAAACCCCACATCCTTGTGTGAAATAGGCCTGAATTAAAGATTAAACTATGATTCATAGTTTTCGGTGAATAGAGAAGCAAATCGAGCAGCGATTGAAAAATGGATCTTTTAGTCGACCTAATGCAAGCCAGAATTATTAAGATCCAATTAATCATGCTACTGTTTTAAAAAGAAACACTTAGGCCTACTTCTTACACAAACGTTATAGTTGTTTAGGCTAAATCTTAAGACAAAATTGTAGGATCAATAAAGATTAATTTTAATTTATCCGTTCCCATGTTAAACACAAGATAAGCGCTGCGTTAAAAAAATCGAGGAAACATGACTTGCTGGATGGCGATTTCGACACTCTGTGTTTTTCTTTGTCAGTTGAAAACGGCCGAATATAAGCCTACGAGGCAAGTGATGACCATTTAGCAACCGTTGCAGCATTAACTGAATTCGTTATTGTGATTAACATAATAAATTATGTCACCGCGTGTTTATGCCGTTTGTTAGGCTATTAGGCCTATGCTTTGACCAATGACCAACGTTTAGGCTATGGATATTAGATAGCCTATTAAATAGGCGTGCATTGTGTGATTACTCGATCAATAACTTCCCCGATTAAAGGCATCCAACTGCTACCTAGAGGATAATTATTAGCCTATAGGCCTGCCGCTCAAAATATGAGCCTTCCTTCATAGCTCACCAACGCAGTAGGCTTAGGCTTATATAGGACTATATATATATTTATTCATGCATGAATTAACAAATGCAGACATTGCAAAGAAATTCAAACTACAAGCCACGTTAGAGAGCTATAGCTTACAGAGATTAATTATCCAGACAGCATTTTATAGGAAAGCAGAATGACACAGCCTATTTTCCATCTGCTTCTTATGTCTGCGATCTGTCGATTTGGAGAAACTTCCGAGGGTGCACTTACAAGCCAATATGTGGCTTTCCTCTCCTGTAGTGGAGAACCGCTTTGTGCCACCGGTGTCCCCACCGGAGAATTTCGTGCACGAAGCTTACTTAGTTGTGGAATCAAATGCTCATCTACTCCGCATTGTCTCACGTTTAACTACTTTAAAACGTTGTCGATATGTCAGTTGTATCATTTCGAACCGTCATCATCTGCTGCGATTGAAAACTGCATTGGATACGCGCCTCGGGTAAGTCACGGTAACTTACTGCACCATGAGATAAGAACAATTAGTTCTTAATTTGTTAAATATATGCGTGAGGTCTTGCACTGGCTTCCTTTCCCGCAGCGTATCTCATTTAGGATTGCATCTTTGGTGTGGCGATGCTTATCAGGCTGTGCACCCTCTTTTCTATCTGTGTCAGCTTTGCCTCCTCTTTTCCTCTTACATAGGCCGCCGCGCATTGCGCTCTGCTGTCCATGGTTACTTAATGGTTCCTTTCACTTGCTCTGTAACAATGCAGAGACGTTCGTTCTCTGAGGTTGGTCCAATGACCTGGAATGGACTTCCCTTGACCATGCGACACCTCCCAAGCTGTTCTCAATTTCACAAACTGTTGAAAACTGGTTTTTTTCGCTTGATCTCGGCCGGGAGAGCCTCTGAGGAGGCACCTTGAAGGGGCGCTGCATAAATTACGATTGGTTGATTGATAATTAGTTAGAACTTTGCATGAAATCTCATAATAAGAAAAAGTTTTCTGTCCATTGCATTCAAACCACCCTATTACATGGTAATATAATACACGTGCGACAAACTAAACTTCTTTCAGACAAATTCAAAGCCATCACGCGTCGTGGCAATGGTGGGAAACAACGTCACCTTGAAACGCACAACGCATCGGCTGTCTCCATTTGTTCGATGGATGCATTTGACCACTGGATCAACGACTCCACAAGTAGTTGCAGAGAACTGCCAGGTACCAGAGGCTTTCGTCGACCAGTATGCCGTCAATGAGTCGACGGGCAACCTTATGATAATCAAGGCCAGCAGGAAGACTCACGCTGGAAAGTACAGCTGTGAGGGTCATATGATGGCTACAGTGGAACTTGTAATCATTGGTATGAATAATTTTGAATAAAGATCACTGCTGTAGCTTAACTTTGAATTCATCGCATTGATTTCCAACAAAACAGCCTTGAAAATATGCAATATAAGCGTAAAGGTGACATAAGATTATTGCGTAGGTCCAGGGGCGGATCTATGGGGGGCCAATCCGGCCATGCCCCCCCATTTAAAAATTGCATGAGACATGGATGATTCGGTTTCAAATTAGCAATAGGTATAGGGCCTATGGGTGCCATGGCATATTGGCCTCCCTATTGAAAAATTGCATGGGACGGTTTTCGGCCGGGCGACTAAACAAAGGTCATCAGCTTTTCTGGGGATGGGAAAAGGTACTTTTTCCTTCAGCCAAACGATGAATGACTAAAAAAAGAAAAAAGGTCATCAACTTTTTGAAAAGATTTGGAAAATGTTTAGCGTGATATGTTATCAGGCATTGGAGATATAAGACAAACAGTTTGGCTTATATTTTGGAACCACGGTGTAAATGTATTTTCAATAATGATCAAGGTTCGAATTCACCCCAAGCCGCCGCGTCGGGACCTTAGCAGACCCTTCACTTGCAATTGCTCGTGTGCTTCGGCGTGAAACTCCGATGCCGTGTCATCGCTGTAGTCGGGAGCGCCTCTGAGTAGCGAGCTTGAGAAAATGCGAGAAATAAATAAACACTTATCAACGTTTAGTTCAGCGAAGGCCTATACGAAGCGTCTCTGCATAATATTTACCAATTTCCATAAAGGAATACATGTTAGAAATGTCAAGATGAACTGTAAACTTTGTCTCATTAAAAGTGCCTACAATAATTATGACTAATTATACCGATGCTTTAGTATATTTGGCTTAATACAAAATTTAGCGGTCTAAATTATAGTTCTATTGTTCACAATTGCATACATAATGATTTTAATTGACGTCTCATGACAATAATTTTATAATAGGAATGTGTTCAAAAATCTTACGCCTGTTTTGAAATGCGAAATAATGTAATTTAATTTGACGGCAGAACATCCGATTTGCACGAACAACATCGCGAATTCAACGGTTCTTCTGGGTCAGTATTTGAATATGACCTGCAGCGTGTCGTACGCCGGTAGTTTTGCGCCAACCATCGCTTGGACGGATTCCAATGGAACCTCGGTGAAGAACGCAACAAATGCTACATCATCTGATAAAGTTGGTTCATACATTCTGATTCCTAGCTACTTTCCACTGACCAAAATCTTCACCTGCGCAATTCCTGAGGTCGACGAAGAAGCCAGTTGTTCTACCCGGCAGCTACCTGTTGGTAAGATGAAACAATCAATTGCTGTAGCAAACCTCACGGTGGATAACCATAGCCATAGTTTTATTCCTCAAAGTGACAGTTGACAACACATCTTTATTACATAATTAGGCCTATAGGCTAATGTATATCAGGGTGGTCCAGCATAAATGAACCAACTTTGAATGCCTATAACTCCGCCAATTATTTGAATTTATTTATACTTTCTACGTCAAATTAAAGATATTTCGCTCTAGTATTCGCTCGGAAAATTTCGAACTTGTGCTAATTTAGGTTTAAATTATATGCTCGGAACAGCGCGAGCAACCATATTTTGTGTCATTTGTGACGCAATCTGGCGCCGTTGAAAGACTATGATAGCATTTTGATCTTAATTTTACGAACTGATTAGGGATTTAATTCGTTTGAAATGATTAACAAATTTTCTAACAGAGAATGGAATAAACAATAGGCCTACCTTGAATTATCTGCTACAGAAAATTTAAAAAAAACAGGACTTTCTGCTCACAATCCATGGGAATCGGTGCGCACGGCGCTCACATCCACTAACATTGCTCGTGTGTCCGAGTAAATTTGCAGTCAAGACAATGACCAGGGCAGGCCCTACATGAAAATCTCTCATGGAAATTCAGCGCAAACAGACAGTCTTATAGGCACTGCATAACGTATTGGAAAAGATGATATAGGCCTAAAGTTAAAGTAATTTGTCGACGAGAAGTCCAACGAGCTCTCCAACTCTTACGCAAAGAAACGGCTGGCAGCGTGCAAGCGACTGAAGCAGCGCATGGTAGTGCACGGCTGTTGGCAAAATTGAAAGGGCGTGGTTCTGCGATGAGACGATATTCATGGTAGGGACCCTACAAACAGCCAAAATGATCGTGTCTAAGCGCGTTTTAGCAAAAAACGATAGAATTTCCCGGAGAAACGGCGTCATATTGCGTCAGTATTGACCAAAAAATGGTAGCTAGCGCTGTTCGAAGTATATAATTAAAACCTAAACTATTATCAGTTCCACTTTTTTAGAGCTAATACTAGAGTAAAATACCTTTATTTGGTGCATTAAGTATAAATAAATGTTACAAACTGCCGAAGTTATACTCGTGCAAAGTTGGTTCATTTATGCTGGACCACCCTGTAGAAACTAACAAAAAGCAAAAGGAGATAACCCCTAAGATAAAGAAATAGTTGTCTTCTTAGAGTAGGGCTAGGCTAAAGAGACTACAAAAACATTTGTTTGATAAGAAAGTTAGATGCCTGTGTCAACGGCAGCAATGCTGAACACGAATCACGCACGTCGTTTATAAGCCTAGAACAACATGTTTTCCAAATAATAATTTTGAGTAGGCCTACAATAAAGTTTACAAAATCTGTTTTACATTTTCTTGTGTTTACAGTCTGCCCTCCTGATTTCCTGATGCTTCCCGTCGCTAATAGCTGCTACAAATTCATCACTAAAGCTCTTTCATGGAGTAAGGCCGACAGCAACTGCCACCTGTTGTTCCCTGGAGCGTATATGGCTGTCTTAATGAGCAAAGCAGAACAATTTGCCCTCCCTGCCTATTTAGACGCAGGATTTAAAGGTGAGTAGGTCTAATATTTCTTTAATGAAAACTAACAAATAATTGATATTGTTGGAACGAAGTTCTGATAGCCATTAAAACTTCAACTTCAGATATTAATATTATATAATATAATATATAATTATATATATACACACAAATGTAGCCTACCTGGAGCAAGAGCACGAGGAAGGCCAAGGATGGGATGGGTTGTCAACATCGGAGAATGGATGGGAACATCTTTCGATCGGACTTTGATGGAGAAAAGAGACAGTAGCAGATGGAGAAAACTTGTTCATGAAGCGACCAACCGTCGGATCGAGGATGGTTGAAGACAAGACAAGACATATATATATAAATATATTATTTAAATATATATACATATATATTTATATAATTATATGTAGGCCTAATACTTTGTATAAGCTTATACCTGGTGGCGCATAAAAAACGTCCCCAAACTTTGTTAATCTGGCAAAGATCTGATTTCAGAGATATCAAATATTAATTTACACCAAAATGTTAAGCAATCATTTCGGTGCACACATGTCAAATTTCAAGAGAGTACGTTTATTATATCACACTCTGCGGCAAGGTTATAACGTCGTACCTGTTAAAATATTTTGCACAAACCTACGTCATTTTTTTGGCTGCGAAGGAAAGTCTTCAATTGCGCCGCGTTTTTGTCAATGTCGACAGTTCCTCAGAATGAAAGAATGATATCATGGATGTCGTTGGTTTGTGAAACGCATTTCCCCCAATGTCTGTTACTGCGACGACATCCGAGACGGGGTCTTGTCCCTTAGGCTAAGAGGTAACAGTGCGGCGGTTGAGTCGCATGCCATCCGTTCTGGGTAGCCTTTAATGCAGAGGTTCTCAGCCATTTTTCGCGTGCGGCACACCTGAACTTGAAACCAAATTTCGCGACACACCATGAATTATTGTCATTACCGGTATGTCAATATTTTTTAAATTAAAAATAATAGGCCTAAGTTAAAGTTAAAATAGCCTATCTATTTTAAATTGGAAAAATTTAAAATGAGCGAGAACACTGAATGCGTTTTAGTTTCAAATGATTCAAAAATTCTAAATTCCATCGAATTTAATCTACGATTCTGCATCTTTTTATGACTCTTATGAGTAGAGTATAGGCCTACGTTAATTATATGGCTTAACAATTAATGGAATTTCTGCTCCTGGATTTTCGCGACACACCAATTCTTCGCGACATATCAACGACACACCAGTGACACTCGTCTTTATAGTAGAACTGGGTTAGACCGCATTGCAACAGAGACCATGCCTTATTCAGCAATGATCCGCATGGATTCTTGTGCGGCTCTCAGACAAAAACCGATTGCAATCATGTCTAGCTTTATCGCCCTTTTGTAGACTTTCATGGGTAGAGAGGATGTCGTGTTCTTTTGTGCAGAGACCGCTGCAGTCGATCTTTATGGTGGATATCGGTAGGCTAGGTGTTTTTTTATGTCCTGGGCACGACGTTAAACTACATCCATCCTCCGCCACAGGGAACCAACAACGTCCCTGTTCCGGTCATAAGCCCGGACAAAAGGAGGAAGGTTTGCCAGATGGGTGACGATAGCCCAACGCATCCATTACCGAATTGCTGCCCTTGTTTTTCGCTGTATTCTTGGTTGTGCTCCATCTTACGGTTCTTACCTGCTCGTCCTCTGTCGCCCGGTCTCTGACATTGATGCGCGTTGGGCCCTACGCTCCGCTGCTTGTTCCACGGGCTCGCTTAGCTACCAGACAGCGCCGAGCCCTCTCGTTGTGGGGCCGTCAATCTGGAATGACCTCCCCCCAAACCTCCATCTCCTCCACCTGTCCAGTCAATCTGTCAGTCAGTCAGTTTCTCAAGTCCCTTAAATCTTTTTTCTTTAGTCGTGGCTGGGCTTCGATCGCCTCTGAGTAGTTTCTTGAAGAGGCGCTATATAAATTATAATAATGAATGAATGAATGAATGATACGCTGGCAGTAAAAGATATTGATGATGATGATGATGATGATGATGATGATGATGATGATGATGATGATGATGATGATGATGATGATGATGATGATGATGATGATGATGATGATGATGATGATGATGATGATGATGATGATGATGATGATGATGATGATGATGATGATGATGATGATGATGATGATGATGATGATGATGATGATGATGATGATGATGATGATGATGATGATGATGATGATGATGATGATGATGATGATGATGATGATGATGATGATGATGATGATGATGATGATGATGATGATGATGATGATGATGATGATGATGATGATGATGATGATGATGATGATGATGATGATGATGATGATGATGATGATGATGATGATGATGATGATGATGATGATGATGATGATGATGTGTTTTCCCCTTTAGGCCTGTTTATTTTTATTTATTTCTCGAACCCATAAAACATTTTTCAATGTGAAGCGCAGCAGAAGCTTCTGGCTGCAGCTTTCTTTATAAGTAGGCCTATTTGCAAATAATGATTGTTATATTCCAGGATAATTATATTGCTCATTAATTTATATCACTAAGCTTATGTTTCACATAATATCATTGGCGCTGAAAAATATTCTGAAAGCCTTGCTCTTCTTCTGGTCGAGTTGCGTGTTGCGTTGTAGAAACTGAAACCAGCAAATGCATTGGTTGGTATGGAAAGTCATCCTGGATCGGTGCTCATAGGATCACAAATTGTAGTTCGGCTTTTGCATGGACGCCTCTTCCTGGGATAACGATCCCAGTTACCTACGCCAACTGGTGGTACGGTAATCCAGACTGCGCACAAAATATTGAGTTCTGCGTAGAAATGGCGCAGCCTAAGAACTACACATGGAATGATTTGAGCTGCACAACGCTGTTGTGCTCCTTGTGTGAATACGGTCCCATATGAGGTAGGCCTACTGCATGGGAAATCTAGTTTGTAACAATAGTCGATGTTGTGCATTACATGTATGAGCGCATGTCTGCCTGACAACTCGTGGAGTGGTAAATTTCAGAAGCTGCTAATAAAGAAGGCAAAATATTTAATCAAGTTTCTTAGCAATTTCATTATTATTATACTAGTGGAGTGGTAAATTTCAGAGGCTGCTAATAAAGAGGGCAAAATGTGTAGTCGAGTTTCTTAGCCATTTCATTATTATTATGTAAGCTAGGACTATTATAAATAATCTCCGTTTCAACATTTATCCTCAGTCGCACGCGTGCAGCTATTATTATTTTGTCATTTTACAGTGTCAGTGGAGCAGAGTTTCCTGAAAGTAATTATCTAAAAAGCAAACCTGATTGTTTGCTTTTCATTCAACACGTGGGTGTCGGAATTGAAGTAAACCACATCACGAAACTTTTATTGACCGCGTAGAAGAATTTTATGTTTGAAACTTATGCGAGAACTATTTTCAAACATTTTAATAGTTTTCCTAATCTTTTAAAATAAGGTTTCTTGAACGCAGCTGTTAATATCTGAATTAGATTCCAGCTGGGCCTACTGTAGCCTTTAGGTGCTTGACCAGATGCATGTAGGCCCCTACCTAAAATTTAGGGTTTTTCAACTTCAACTTGTTTACTGATCCCAAAATATCAAACAGACAATTATGCATTCATAATAGCACACAAAGTGATTAATTGCAGTTAAGAAATAATGCGATGGTATAGCTTAGTGTACAATCCTTATTGTTAAATGTAGGGAGCAACAGGCTGCCCGAAGGGAGTGATCCCGATATAGAGAGCCTATTTAACAGAGAAAAATTCTTCTCTGTAGTTTAATATGATAAATGATAATGGATCAGCAGACAGATGGAAATGGAAATTATTTTTGAAATCAATTAAATAGTTGCAGTGGGACACCTGTCACCTTTGCCCTGCTCAACTTAAAAAAATGAAAAAACCAAAGATGTTAAGGCAAAGCAAACATGAATTACTGTTAACCTTAGCCTACCTTCCACTTAGGCCTAGCCTATATATTAGATCATTAAATTTAATTCAAAACTGGATTAGGTATTAAATCAAAAATAAAAATATATGCTGTATTGTTAATTGGAACATTACCTAACTTGTGTGCTTGTTACATTCGCTTGTAGTTAGTAATCAGCTGCTTCGAAAGAGTTGACAGGCTCATCTCAACACCTCTCAGATCGTCTGCCAAATTGAAGTCAACAAAATATGCAGAAATGGACGTATTAAATGAAAATGCAACTACCAAAACATTGAGAAACTATTCTATAACATTAGTTTTAGTTTTTATTAGTAGGTATATTAATGTTGTCTCGGACTATTTTGCATAAAAATGTGTTGATACATTTCATCGAATTGCACTGATCATCAATAATATCATGCGCCTATGTCATGGATTTTATTATTAGCGTGCAACATTAGATTATTATAGTTCCTTTCGACACACGTTTAGTTTACATGTAGATGAATGTAATCAGCGCACAATTTGTTTCCTTCTAAGTAGCCTACATGTATAATACGTTGTCGTTAACCTCACTAAGCACGAGACATGAAGCACTGCATTTCTTCTGTTTTACACTTTGCGTGCATGAATGTTTAAGCAGTTTAAAACATAAGCATATTGCTTATGAGATAAGATAAGAATATTCTTTAATAGATCAATTGCTATCCGCATTTTGGTGTACATATATATGGTATTGTCACCGCCTTCTATTCCCTGCGTTGACCTCCCGTCTCCTCGGTAGCTTTTTAATATCGTTCTTCAGCAGCCTAAGCCTATCCCTAAGGACTTAACTGACTTGAATCTACGGTCTAGTTAAAGTTCTACAGTAATTCCTTGTTTTCCCTCGACAACAACGACGATAGGTTTCCAAAGTATATTATAATCAAATCCAACGTAAAGATGAAACAGCAGCAACAACACGATAATGTCTATCCTTGCATTATCATAGCAACAACAACTCTTCTCTACTACAACTAAACAGCAACTACTATATTCATCACAGCCTATCTCTTGACTCTTCCTTTAAGCACTCCCTCCTTCTCTCTCAATCCGCCGTCTTCCAGACAGTCGTCCAGACAGTCGTCTCAAATCGCGCGCCTAAACGCAGCTGTGCACTCTGGCCCGTTTCGTCGCTGGCGTACACACAATCGACTGGCCGCTGTACTAGGCCTACATTAAATACGCTTACATTACCTCTTTCCTTTCTTTTAAAGAGAGCTAATTATCTTTAAAAATTAGCGAACGTCCATTAGTTCTACAATACCAACAATTCTTACACTACAATCTAGATAAACAGTCAGCTACTACATTCAGCTTTCCTTTCTTATAGTTCAACAGAATGTCAAAATTTTGTAATGATAAAGACCATCTGACTAACTTAGCAGATTTCGACATTGATTCAGTCAAATAAACTAAAGGATTGTGGTCTGTGAACACATTGATCTTAGACCCAATAATAATTTCTTTCAATTTGTTTAAAGCCCATATGATTGCATAGGCTTCTTTCTCAATCGTCGCCCATCTCCTCTGTGTATCTGTCAGTTTCTGACTGATAAATGAAACGGGACGTTCTATCCCTTCATTGTCCACCTGTGACAGCACAGCTCCCACAGCAAAATCATTGCTATCACAATACAAATTAAATGGTTAACCAACATATATAAAATCACATTATGCAATCTGATCTGTTTCAAAACAATTCTAAATGTCTTAAAAGAATGTCCATTCAAATGATTTAGGACAATAATTATCCAAGTTCTTTCATACGGTTAATTGCATACAGTATTTGATTAGACATTTTGATCGCTAAAGCGCTCATTGGTTTATCATCCACTTGAAGTGATTTCTGATTCGTCTCTGAATAATCGTCTTTCAGCGGTATTTCTACCTCTGATCCGAATTCGTCGTCCTCTTCCTCGATAAGACCACACGATAATGTTCTTGTGCTGAACTTTCTCATTTTGTTGGCATGAATAATTCGTCGGCCATTTTCATTCATGTCCACGAGATATGAATATTTGGATCTTCTTTGTAGAACAGTATATGGACCATGCCATCGTGAGATCAATCTGTTGGTTGACGTTGGATGTAGTACGTCGATGCTTTCTCCAAGTTCGAATTCTTTATATTTCGCTTTCTTGTTATAATGGCTGGCATGCCGTTTTTGCTTCTCCAATTTCTTTGCATCCTCCAATTGTCTTTCATCATTCGTATCCTCCATAAACAATTCCCTCATGTTCTCGCCAATTTCCATATCGCCCTCCGAATCTTCACTATCATTTCGTTCACATGCAGCCATCTCTTCTTCGTTTTCATTGTTCTCGGATGTTGTTCCTTCTTTTTCTTGAATCTTGTGTTCATCTTCGCTTTCAGTGTCATCGTCTAGCAAACTTTCATTTCGCTGATCCTCTTCTTCGTCTTCGACTTCTGTTCTCCGACTCTGTGCTCTGGTAGTCACGTTCGCTTGTAGCTCTCCTTGCCATACACTCACTGGTGGAATCTCTTTAACCCTCGGGCTACCAGGGGGGGTTGTAACCACCCCCCCTAGGTTTTTCCCAAATAAAACTTTTTGCGTTTGGAATAAAATTTTGACGTTTTAGGTAGCTGTAGAGGATTCATTTGCACACATTTTGAGCTAAAATGTGTGATGATATACCATACCATTCAAAAGTTATACCCGATATACCCGAGGCATCAGGGGGAGGGGGTGGATACCACCCCCCTTAGATTATCGGCTATATCTTATCCGTCCTTTGACATGAAGAGACACAAATTACACCATTCTGTAGAGGGAATGTGGGGCTACATTTTGGTGGTCACGGAGTTGTCTTTTGACAACCGGAAGTGCTCAAAATAAATTAAAATATATAAAAAGGTGTTTTATTTTCATAAAATTTTCATGTTTTTCCTATTAAAAATTATTCATAATTAAAATTTCAAGAGAAATAAATTATGCCATTCTATAGAGGGCACTTAGGGCTATTTTTTGATACTAATTAATTTGATATTTGATGACCGGAAGTGCTCAAAATGAATTTAAATGTGTGAAAATGTTGGGTTTTTTTACAACGCAAACCGATAAGTCTGCGTAAACGTTTTTCAGCAGCTATTACATGTTTTTTTTCTTTTTATTGTAATTAAAACTATCTTATTACTAGTTTTTATAGTTGGATATTGGACTTTATTATATGTAAACTATTTTTAAATAAATAAATTATGTTAAAAACACAGAATCTAATATTTTGCTTATGCGAAAGTATACATTTTGTGGAATTGACGGGTGCCTACGGTAAAAAATTCATAACTTCGGGGTGCTTTCATATATTTTAAAACTAAATATACCATTTTGTGCAGAAATGAATGCTGAATCCATTGGTGTATTACAAGTTATGATATCTCAAACCAAACCCAAAATCCAGGGGGGGTGGTAACCACCCCCCCCCTTGGTAGTCAGTGTTACAAAAAAAGCTTGGTAGCCCGAGGGTTAAGTTCTGCAATTATCTCCGGATGTAGCAGGAACCTTTCTTTATTTTCTTTACACAATTCTGCTGGAATGCTGGCACACACCAACGTTGAATATGGCGCAATATTTATTTTCCTGTCCTTCACATCTTCTCCTACTGTCGGACCACTCATTCTCACATCAATCTTCACTAACTTAGCTGGAATAGGCTCTCCAACCATACATTGCAAATGTACTCGGCCAATTTCTTCTACTATCGCTCCTTTCAGTAGTTCCTCGTTGATTACTGATATCTCTGTCCCAGTGTCAATCAACGCGTTGACTTGTACAGGATGTCCACTGTTATTGTTTCCACGTATTTCTACCGTCACATGCTGCAATGCAATCTTCTTTATAAGAGAAAAATCATCTTTACTTTGTATTATAAACCGTGGTGTACATTTCATCACCGACTTCACTTCTGTTTCTTGGTTGTCTTGTTCTTCCTAACCAGGAGGTGCATTTACCACTTGGGTCTGGTTTACTCTCAAATTCTCTGCACTCCTACTAAAGTTGTTTCTCAGATTTGTCGCTCCTGGTGCTTGGCAATGTTTTATCAAATGCTGATCTGACTGACAGTTGTGGCAACGTTTCTTTACAAAACCTCTTTGCTCATTGTTCTCCCACTTGTTGTACGTATTGTATGCTGTATTGCCTTCCGTTGGGCGTCCCATCGGTGGAGTTCGATTGTAGGCTTGTCTGTCCCACGTTGACTGTTTTTTATCTTGCCACCACTGCTTTCCAGAGAAATTATCTTTCTTTACATCATTACCTTTGGATTGGCTTTCAGTTTCTTGGTTATTGCTGTTCCACTTGGTTTGCTTTGGACTACTACCCCCATGTTTCATATTTCGGCTTTTCTTGAAACATTACACCAATTCGATTGTTTACATGTATGTCTGCGAGGTCTGCAACATTACTGGCTTCTAAACATTCTGTACCCTCTTTCGCTAAGACAAACTGTAGTGGACCTGGTGGTAAACATTCTTTCAGCTTATCCGCCACTAACAAATCAAATAGCTTCTCGTAGTCTTTGCCCACTCGTCTACTTCGAACATAATAATTCAACAGATTCTTCAATCTTGCCGTAAACATCGTATACGTTTCCTCCACAGTTTTCTTGGCATCCGCAAATCCTGATCTGTACTCACGAGCCGTTAACTTGAATTCTTTCAATAAATGCTCTTTCACCACATCGTACTTGTCTATATCATCCAAAGCTACACGGTTCAATACAGTACGCGCTCTCGGTGTCATAAGTGGCAATAACAATTTCACCCAATATTGTTGTTCCACAGCAAAACTATTGAATGCATTTTCCACTGTCTCGAAATATAATGGCACTTCCATCATATCATACGGCATCTTCGGTAACACATGTTTCATTGCGTCACCAATCTTCTTAATCTTTGACACCATTGTCTCACTTTCTCTGAGCCTATTTTGTTCTGATTCCTCACGACGTCTTCTATCGTCTTCGTCTCTCTTCTTCAGTCGATCCTGATCTTCTATCCTACGCAGTTCTTCTTGTTCTATCTTCTGCTGCAACAATTCTAACTGCTTTCTGCGTTCCTCCTTTTCAATTGCCATTTCTTTAAGTTGAGCCTCCTTGATAGCAAGTTTCTTTTGTTCTAACTGCAGCTGCTCTTCTCTTTCTCTTTCTGCTTTTTCCAAATTGTCTTTTTCGGCTTGAAATTCTTCCTGACGAATTTCTTCTGCTCTCTCCAGTTCTTGTAAACGCATCTTTTCTTTTTCTTCCTCACGTGCCTTTTTGTCCTCAATCTGCTGCTTTCGTATTTCTTCATCGCTTTTTCTTGCTTTTTCGTACTCTATCATTAACTCCGTCCGTCTCCGTTCTGATTCATCACGATCGAGTCTCATTTGTTCTAGTTGTATCTGGAACTGCTGCCTCTGCATGTCTATCTCTTGTTGTCGCAATTCTTTCTTTTCTTGCTTACATTCTTTCTTTTCTTGGCGCCGTCGCTCCTCTTTCTCCTTCTTTTCTTGGCACCGTCGCTCTTCTTTCTCCTTCTCCTCTTGTTTCCGCTCTTTCTCTTCTTGTCTGCGTTGCTCCTCTTTCTCCTTTTCCTCGTGTCTACGTTGTTCTTCTTTCTCTGCTCGTTGCTCCTCTTTCATCATCATGAATTGCAGCAACGCCTCCATAGACATCGGGGCCTGTGGCTTCTCAATTGGCTTTCCTTCAGCACCACCAAACGCACCTTCTTCTTCCGCGTCTTTCGCCCAAACCTCCGCCAAAGATCTCATCAAATGTTCCTTCGACATCTGTCCGACTTCTTCTGCGTCAAGGCCTGCTTCGATTAATAATTTCACTATTCTCTCCGATGCCATCTTTTTAATAGCTGCTTGCTTTTGCTCTGTAAGTTTCTCCATCTTACTTCTTTACTTCACTGTTGCTATTGCTTCTTTTATAGACAAGCAAGTTTTTCCTACCTTTCAGTCGTTGAGTTGTCGTTTCTCACCGTCGTATAGATAATCGATGACTCGTTGAATCGACGTTGAATAATTTCACAGCGTCCGAAGTTGTGATAAGATATCAACATCCGTTCCTTGAATATAAATATCACCGTAGTTGAGATAAGATATTTCCGTTCCGTAGTCTCCGTGTTCCAAATGAGAATACCACCGTCCGCAGAAATATCAAACATCCGCAGATAAGTATCAATCAGTATGGATCAGTATCCCAGTATGGATCAGTATCCCAGTATGGATCAGTATCCCAGTATGGATCAGTATCCCACCGTGCTGCACCAAATGTCACCGCCTTCTATTCCCTGCGTTGACCTCCCGTCTCCTCGGTAGCTTTTTAATATCGTTCTTCAGCAGCCTAAGCCTATCCCTAAGGACTTAACTGACTTGAATCTACGGTCTAGTTAAAGTTCTACAGTAATTCCTTGTTTTCCCTCGACAACAACGACGATAGGTTTCCAAAGTATATTATAATCAAATCCAACGTAAAGATGAAACAGCAGCAACAACACGATAATGTCTATCCTTGCATTATCATAGCAACAACAACTCTTCTCTACTACAACTAAACAGTAACTACTATATTCATCACAGCCTATCTCTTGACTCTTCCTTTAAGCACTCCCTCCTTCTCTCTCAATCCGCCGTCTTCCAGACAGTCGTCCAGACAGTCGTCTCAAATCGCGCGCCTAAACGCAGCTGTGCACTCTGGCCCGTTTCGTCGCTGGCGTACACACAATCGACTGGCCGCTGTACTAGGCCTACATTAAATACGCTTACAGGTATAATAAACAAACGTTCATCATTTCTATATCAAATCAATGTCGTTATAAATGATTTTCCAAATAATTCGGTCACGTAACCTACATAGTAGCCTAAATATACCGAACATCCTTACCAAAGCCTCGTTTGACCTTCCCATTATTTAGTAACATGCGACAATCATTTGCCGATATTTTCTTCCCAGGTCACTCTGTGTTGTTGTGAAGGACCGATAGACAAATGTGATGGTTACTTTTCGCAGAGGGAGGACTAGACATTGGACAATAGACATTGTTGAAACACGACAAGACAAGCGCAACAGAGAGGTCGTCGGTAAATATAGGCCTACGAGTTATTGCAAATTGAAATAATGTAATTATAAATTTCTACAGTTTCAATTTGGCAGAATCTAACAAGTGACGCCCTGAAAATTGAAGCCATGATATTCCATTAGTAGTCAGACCTTTACCAATATTGCATCACGCAAATGATTTTGGCAAAGGCATTTACATAACTATGCACATCTAGACCTACCAAACTTGCATAGCCTATCTGCATGTTTGCAGTATTAAGCGTTCTCGGTGGTTAAGATTCATAAATAATTATTAATTAACCTGACTAGTGCGTGACTTGGAGCATACCGTACGTTCTTTGTCTCTCTTTCTTATCCTCCGGAAATCGCATCAAGCCTGAAGTCTTCTCATAGGCCCCTTCTATATCTGAGGTAACGGATATTGATATCAAAGACTGCGTTTCAAGACAGAGCCTACTTTCAGTAAAAGATGTTTAAAACTCTGTTTCTGGTGTCCTTTTTCCAGCCATCAGTGACATTGTAATGTTCACATCAATATAATTGTGTTTCTGTTTAATGTGCTTCGAAATGTGTAGGTCTACTTTATCTGGTCGATTTGAAAAGTGCAAAGAAGTGTAATAATTTAATCTATTTCGGTTGCGAATGGTCTGTCCGGAACGAAAACAAAAAACATCTGGACTTTTGATGATTCAGTTGCTCCTTAAATGTTGAAGAAACATTATTTTCAAGATAGAACTATGGACCTTGTGTCTACTTTAGCATTGCTTGTAAAACATGAGACAAAACCCTGGAAGCGATGGTGGATGAATGTCTTCTTATGAGGGTAGGCCTACACATGTAGGCCTAGTTGCCGATGGTCTGAGAACGAAAGCCGAGAACATCTGGACGACAAGAATGACACACCGCCTCAAGAAACTAAAGTAGGCTCCACATAACTGTCATTGTGATCATCGTATTCGTCTTCATTTTTTCCTCAACCATCCTTGCTTAATTAAGACCCAGACCAGGAGATTTCTTATAGTAGGCCTATTTACAGTCGTGTTTGTTAGTAATCTAAAATGATACTTCGCAGTTATAATTATGATGACAAATAATTATGCATGGTATGAACGGAAGATCACAAGCAAGTATAGGCCTAAATGTCAGGAGTCGAATTATCAGAGAAGTTGCAGGCTTCCTGGTTGGATGTAATTAAGAGGTCTCAAGACATTTCTGATAGCGAGTCAGTGGAAAAATGCCATGGCAGTAATTGGCGGGCCATGGTGCTGAAGGTAGCCATCCTGTGCAAAATGTGGCAAGGAAATGGTAGAAAGATACATGTAGGCCTAGAGATTTTCTGTCCTCCACATAATGTCTGAAAGATTGAGTCTGGTGGAATTTTAACATACAAACAGTTATTTGTTGCAAACAGTTCCAAACAGTTTATTTAGGATCTTCATCGTCTTTATCTATCGTAATGTAGCGGACCAGGGTTGGGCAAAACACCAGGAGCCGAGTACCAACCCCAGTCGTCAAGATACCGTCAGTCAGTCCGCGCAGTAAGGCTTTGGCTGGGGACCAAAGACTAGCCGACTAGGCTTAAACACATCTATTAGAGAAACCACGATGATCATGTAGAGTTCACAACACAGTCAATAGGCGATTTATGTAGCGCCACAGTTCAGAAGGTCAGTTCACAGCAATCGCTATAGCACTTCAAGAACGAACTGTTTGTGTCAATTTCTACAGCGCTGGAATCAGAGTTCGTGCGTCGATGCAACAGTTTATGTAGCGCCAGAGTTCGTGCGTCGATGCAGCAGTTGATGTAGCGCCAGAGTTCGTGCGTCGATGCAGCAGTTTATGTAGCGCCAGAGTTCGTGCGTCGATGCAGCAGTTTATGTAGCGCCAGAGTTCGTGCGTCGATGCAGCAAGAAGAGCTACATCGTCGAAAGGGATCACAGCAGGCAATAGAGCCTGCGTGAATGGTCGGAGTAGTTTCGCGGCGGTCAGGAGTCGAACCGGCGTCGTAGGCTGCTTCTGCAGCGCCAGGAGTCGAACCGTCGTCGTAGAGCAAGACGGTACGTCGTATCAGCTTCTGCAGCGCCAGGAATCGAACCGTCGTCGTAGAGCAAGACGGTACGTCGTATCAGCTTCTGCAGCGCCAGGAATCGAACCGTCGTCGTAGAGCAAGACGGACCATCGTATCCGCCTCTGCCGCACCAGGAGTCGAATCGTTGTCGTCCTACCAGCTTCGTCCGTCAGCTAGGTTGCGGTAGTCGGAAACCGAACCCCAGTCACGTAGAGAGATACCGAACTACTCCAGGCCGATTGTCCGCCGACGCTCGACCGAGGTTCAAGGACTTACTCCCTCTACAATTAGTATCACTCAACAAGCGTTTTACCGCTCATCAAGCCAGATCATCTGTCAGCTACTACACGTTTTACCGTGTTCGAGCTAGACCATCCGTCTGCGCTCTAACAGTTTGTTTGCTTGATATACATTTATTACGGGAATCCATCCCAAGATGATCATCCCAACCAAAACGTTTACAGTTATGCAATTTTGACAGTGGAACGAACCTCCTTATACACGGTGATTCATAAAAAAACCATCCCCCTGCGTAAGTTTGGATAACTCATGTAGATGACCATCAAATTTAACAAAATTTCACAGTATTGAAGCTTGATGTTCTAGCCAAGTGCTGTATAAATTATTTCACATTCAGAGCTATAATGACGTAACGCGGATGACGAAACTAATGACGTCACGATAATCTCGAGTAACGAGCAATATTCCAACGTTCCTGTCAGTCATTCAGGTTGTATCATGCAAACCTGGTCAATTTCATCTGGTTTAGCCTCCAGGTGAGAAATTGTTTACTGTGGCAGCACCCAGTAACAATCAGAATGTTCGCAAACACGTATCTGCCGGTACACAGAAGAGGGACGTTCCAGCAAATCGTCTTTTGCGGAATCGACCAACTTTCAGCAAATCCCTTATGGCATCGGTCGGGTCTCTGACTTGGTCGTACGAACATATCCATTTCACCGAACCAGTTGTCATGAGGTCAATGGACAATATTACAGAGATGTTCCACTAAAACAGGGCCTTTTACCAGACATTCGTGACATTACCGATGAGGATTTTAATAATATCTTCCAGCAGGATAGCGCCCCTGCGCACAGAGCACGGGACACTGTTGCGTTACTGGAAACTGAAACACCTGATTTCATCCCGCCTACTTTGTGGCCACCCAACAGCCCTGATTTAAATCCAGTGGACTATAAGATATGGAGTGTCATGCAAGAGAAGCTAGGTCTACAGATCTCGAATATGTTACGTCAGTGAGTTGCGAAGTCGAATTGTGGAGGCATGGGACGAGATGGATCAGCGCATCATTGATGAATCAGTCAAACAGTGGCGTACTCGTCTTCGCGCATGCGTCGCTGCCAAAGGGGGGGGGTCAATTTGAACATAAACTTTAACTTTCCGAATGTTTAGAAATAACTCCTCTGTCTTCCTTTAAAATTTCTTTCACATAGCATGACATTTGACGGAGTTACAGTGAAATATGCAGGGGGATGGTTTTTTTATGAATCACCGTGTATACACTGCAAGCGTAGGCTAAGCGATGCATGCTAGGCAGTAGGTGGACGTATGCTGAGCGTACGCAAGCGCACAATGGAAAATTCCCCACATGCACGTATGCTGAGCGTATGCTGGACTAGCAGACACACGCAAGCGCACAATGGAAAATTCCCCACATGCAAAAATCTCAACAGTAAGAACATCACATAAAACTCATTAAGCATCAAAAATTACAAATCTGAAATTTCATTCTCAAAATGTGCAGTCCATGCCTAGTGAGCAAGGAACCATCTTCGGCAGGGCTGAAATGTCTCGCGGGTTTACTATTTGGTACCCATGATGTAAGGAGATATTATCTAGTGCTGCTACACTACCTGCAGCCATTATTTTATTGGTCGTATAGCTATGCCAGAAAATTCTTTCGAGTATCATGGCCTTGCTTTGTTTCTTTCAGGGTCTGAAGAGACCAGAAGATGAATTTCTTACGAACGTGGAAATGTCGTCTTTAAAATAAAAGAAAACCAGTTTCACAAAATAGCCTAGCGGAAGTGACCTAAAGAAAGAAACGGAAAACGGTTTAATCAAGAAGGACGATTCATGAACATCACCTTCTTGCAGCGTCGTTTACACGTTTTGACTAGATAGCAAACGGCACGAGAAATTAGGCCAAATGTCTTGTAACAGCATAATGCGGCTGGCTTGTTTGTGTCGCTTACAATAAATTGCGAATATAATTATTTGTAGAGTTTGTGTGAACTGTGCATGTGGATTGTTGATCAGAGAATACGTCTCTGATCGGATGGGCGCTAGAAACTAGCAGCAACCCGAGCAAGACTGTTACTGTACCTATCTAGACGTTAATCAACACTGCCGAGAAAATCTTGCACATAATTGAATATTGATTTTAAGCCTCTCAATTTTCAAAGTCAACTAACAGTTAATTGCAAACAGACTCTATGTCTGCTGTGGCCTACCTAAAATCGATTGACATTGTAGCAGGCCTACACCAGACAATTAAAAGAAAACGCAAACTGAAGTCATAATTATTATAGACACTGGAGTGCATGCAGAATCGGTCGTCATATTAGCTCTATTATTATTCCATACGTGCAAGGAGAAAAACTTCAAAAGGCGATCGTATGAAAGTTCTCGATAGATTATAATATTAAAGCTCGAGATAATGGCGTCGCATATTATGCTGCATTGGGCAGACTATCTGATATTGGTCTTATTCCTGGTCATCTCTCTGTCCATCGGAGTCTACCATTCGCTGACAGGAGGTCGACAGAAGACGACCGCTGAGTTCACAATGGCCGATAGAAAACTCAAAGTTATTCCGACCGCCATTTCGTTGCTCGTCTCAATCGTTTCAGCCGCCTTGTTGCTCGGCATGACGGCAGAGATGTACTGCTACGGAATCGAGTTCTTTATCTACGACATCGTCGCCGTTCTATTGGGTTTGCTCTTTGTGGAGCGCTTCATTGTTCCGTGGCTCTATACGATAAAGTTGGTCAGCGTCTTTGACGTAGGCCTACGTTTATTCTCGATTTTTCTTTCCTAACTATTATAATTATAATGTAATGCAATGTGATATAATTATGTCGCTACAATGATATAAGTGATTGAGTGCATTTCTAGCTAACTGCAATTGTGCGAGCAAATGCAAGCCTACTTGCATTGATTGCAACAGCCGAGTTAGCCTATGTTATGTGCAGTGTCATCTTTGAAAGCCAAATGTTGGAACATGCCAGCCTTTTAAAACACCCGTTTGCAAAATAATAATTCCAAGGCACAAAATAATAGTTATCCACCGCGAGTGGATAATGGTAATCGTAAACATCTAGAGCGAAGAGCGTCCACAAAAGCTAAGGTTGACGGTGTGCGCCTTTACTAGAAGGTCGTCAATGTTCCATACCTGAATTGTAGCCTATGCAAGTGTATCTTCTGTCTGTATTTCAGTACTTAGAAATGCGATATATGTCGAGGTGCATCCGGATATTTGGAGCATCAATAGGAATTCTTTCTGGGGTCAGTTATCATTACTTTTTATTCATGCAACTAAAGAATTAGACATTCAATGTCAAATGCACGGTGTCGTATAGCAAGTTGAGTTTGCCATTGTCAAGTGATTGAATTCACACCTTGTGCATGACGTTAAACTGCATCCATTCTCATGGGCGGAGACCTAGGGGGGACAGGGGGACGGTCCACCCCCAATGCAGGGGTTGGGGGACGGCCCATGTATGCGTCCCACCCAATAAGTGAGTGTGAGGACTAAAAAAGGTCATCAACTTCCTTGGCGGCGAAAATAGAAAATGTTCTTGACTTTTCGGCCGGATCATGACAAAAAAAATTCTTTTCTTCGGCCACTCCTTCGTCCCCCCAATTCTCCGGCCAGGTCTCCGCCACTGTCCATTCTCCGCCACAGGGAACCAACAACGTCCCTATGCCGGTCCTAAGCCCGGACAGCAGGAGGAAGGTTTGCCAGATGGGTGGCGATACCCTGGCATTAAAATAATTAATAGGTCTGATCTTTAAAAAAAACAGTAAAAATCCGCATTTCTAATAAGATTATAAGACTATCAAGTCGCGACAGCTATTCGTGGCAACATAAGAAAAGAATCAACTTTTCAAGTCATGTTACTTCCTCTTGATGACAGAATGGCAAAATAAATGAATCCAAAACCTTTAAACAAGAAGTTGTAGACCTAAGTCGCAATATAGGCTACTTTTGTCAATAAATTTTAAATTGTGATAGAATAATGAATAGACCTACCAGCCTGGATTTATAAGAATCCTCTATTACGATCAACAATTCTCAATTGTTATTCTGCGAAGCGAGAAAAGGATAAATTATATTTATCATGCTGCTCAAAATAGCGAAATGGTATTTTAATACGTCATTTGCCCTGTGATAGGCAAAATGACGTTAAGTAAATAATGCTTTAGCTAGATATTGGGCTATCCATGACTGGAGATTGGGTTATCGATGATTGAAGATTGGACTATCGATGACGATATTATTATTTTTATAGCGACTGTGTTAGAATATTAACGCTGATGGTTGCCAGGTCATCGTGAAAGCGCGAGTTGGGCTTGTTTTCAAAGTCCTCCCGACTGAGCGCCCTTCGCAATCGCCACCCCGCAATGGCCTAAAACAAACCATCTCTTCGTCGCAGTGGTTCTAGGTACAGTGTAAGTACATGTAGATTCAGTTTAACGTCACTGTGTGATCACAAGGTTCGGCGAAACTGCAGTATCGGGGACCGTTTGTGTCGGTTAGGGTCGCGAGGGTCGGCTAAGGGGAGGTTATGCGTCGTGAGGGTCGGTTAGGGTCAGGTTATGCGTCATGATGGTCGGTTAGGGTTTGTGTTAGGGTTAGTGTTGTCGTTATTGGATATACTAAGATGTTGTGTATGCTTCGGTCCCCGATACTGCAGTTTCGCCCAAGGTTCATAATCATTAGCGACGTCCTCCTCCTCCTTTATCCATGAGTGAGATTGCGATTACGACTACGATTATCTTGATCCCAAAGTAATCGACGGAAAGGTTTGACTAGACAAGTCCTAGTGTTGGTAGGAAGGGGAATGACCAATAATTTAGATGTAGGCGCTATACGGTGGAAAAAGTTGTGTTGTTGTTGGTGCTTGACGATGTTTAATCTTTCACGATGATTAGGGTTTTTTCCAGTGCGTAGGCCTACTTTGAACTGTGCAAGAAGGGAATTATCAAGTCGAACTTGTATAATTGTAGGCCTATTGTATACTTTTGTGCACAGTATCCTACTGCACAGTGCACACCAATAACTATGATGTAGCCTAACTGTGGATTACAATCCATTAGCGCATAGGTGCAATCACGTCCTAAAAGTTGGGGGACCATAATTAATCACGTCCTAAAAGTTGGGGGACCATAATAATAAAGTTAGTGGACCACTAAAAAGTTGGGGGGACGCGTCCCGTGGGTCCCATAGGGTGGTTGCGCCTATGCATTAGCGCATTATTATAGGCTAACCCATGCAGAATATTTAGAATATTATCTATGGCGACATCCTGTGCGTAGTAGGTTAGTCATGACAATTATACGAGGGCGATATCCGTGAATATTGTTCCAGTTAAAGGACGACTATGGCTGGAACAGGATCACTGGACATTGTGGACAATAATAATTAATTACTAGGTTATGGATATATCCAGTCTCATATGAGATTTCTGTGGCAGATGCACAGCTTGCAAATAGTTCGGCTTTTTAAGCTCTGCAGTTTGGAGCATTCTGGGGAAAAATTAATGGTAGAATAGGCAAACAAAAAGTAGCCCAAAATAAAAGTCGCTGAGATCTTGTCTGACTGACTGAATAACAGACTGACTAACTGACGACTGACTGACTGCATTAAGTAATGAATGAACAAATGAGTGAATGAGTGTGTGAATGAATGAATGAATGAATGAACGAACGAATGAATGAACGAATGAATGGATGAATGAACGAACAAACGAATGAATGAATGAGTAAGTGAATGAACAAACAAACGAATGAATGAATGAGTAAGTGAATGAACGAACGAATGAATGAACGAATGAATGAATGAATGAACGAACAAACGAATGAATGAATGAGTAAGTGAATGAACGAACAAATGAATGAATGAGTGAATGAATGAATGAATGAACGAAAAGAAACAAGAGACATAATGAGGACCGAGTGATTGTGAGACTGAATGACTCCCTCGTCCAATCATCCAGTTATCTACTCACACAATCATGCACGTCGACCTAGTAGCCTATGTAACGTGATAGTCTACGCAGTTTGTTTGAACTGGGTTTATGATTATTGATTCAGCTGAATGCGTTTGGAAATAATTGTTTGACTCGATCAGAAAACAATGAACTCGACACCAGCATAACAATCGTTGCGTAGGCTATATCCTATGTAAACTGACATTGCTTTTCAATCCTATTATTGTCTTTGTTCATAATAATTATTATCTGCATGTTGAGTATGAAAATCTCGCACTGGCTGATTATTATTGCTTTGTCGGAATGATAAAAATTATTAAACACATTAGCATATAGCCTAGTTCTATTATTGCGCAACACGTAGTGTAGACTGTAAACCAAATGACGATCACCAATATCTGCGTGCCCATTCGTGTTTTCGATGCTCTTTGTTCTAAGAGAGATTCTGTTTAGAATAGCTTACAATTCCGCAACTCGCTTTCGCCTTTCTACCATTATCAAATGCTAACGCGTTCACCTGACAAGGCTGACATTTACGACCATTTTCAAACGAATGCCAACTCGTAGTCCAACCTCAGTTCACGTCAGTCTAGTCTGGTGTGCAACTGTGCATCTATAGAATGAACAATCAAGCTCGTAACCTTGAAATTCATCAACTTTTGGGACTCGTGCGTCGTAAGCGCCTCTTAGTCCGTTGAACGCTTTAAAGTCTTATGTATTTATGCGATAAATAATATTAATACGAATAAATATATTGGAATCTGGTCGGTCCAACTTTAGGCTATTGAAAAACCTGCTTATCATTTCATGAGATGAGCTCCATTTTTCTTGAAGGCCATTTGACTCGATCCTGATTTTCTGTCGATAGGTCACGGGCAACGGACATTAGCCCCTGGACATTATCCCCCGGACAAAAGCCCCCCGGACACATTCTCCCGATTTTGCGTAGGACGTTAAGCAGGGTAAAACCTGACGAATAAGCAGTCGCGGACCAACAGCGGCAAGGCTACCAGGGCGCAGTATGAGACGTGGTTGGCACCGCGTCCTGTGATAAAAGCTGCATGTGCCCTACGACGGTCTTGCGACAAAGCGAGTATAGGCCGCCTTTAAATAAGCCTAAAGCCCTCGCTGCCTTGCGAGTAGGTGCAAGCACCAAAGGCTAGGTTCCACACCGAAAACAAGGGTTGACGTCAGGAAGGGCATCCAGTTGTAAAAATTTGCTCCAATTTTTCTCTATCGATCCAAGTACACTTTCGAATGCAGAGGAAAGTGGAAGAGGAGGATCCGAGTGACTGACCCCTCCGTAGAGAGGGATTCATTCAAGCCTGAAAAAAAAGAAGGAGGAGCCTAGACATAGATTTGAAATGAACGAATGGGAATCGTATGTAGGTTCAATTATACAGTCTACTTCCACCGCGTTTATTCTATGTTCAAGAGTCAAGACAGTTCAATTTCAGAAGCGAAACATCACTTCGTTCCATCAACCTCTTTGGCGCTGTAAACCCCACATCCTTGTGTGAAATAGGCCTGAATTAAAGATTAAACTATGATTCATAGTTTTCGGTGAATAGAGAAGCAAATCGAGCAGCGATTGAAAAATGGATCTTTTAGTCGACCTAATGCAAGCCAGAATTATTAAGATCCAATTAATCATGCTACTGTTTTAAAAAGAAACACTTAGGCCTACTTCTTACACAAACGTTATAGTTGTTTAGGCTAAATCTTAAGACAAAATTGTAGGATCAATAAAGATTAATTTTAATTTATCCGTTCCCATGTTAAACACAAGATAAGCGCTGCGTTAAAAAAATCGAGGAAACATGACTTGCTGGATGGCGATTTCGACACTCTGTGTTTTTCTTTGTCAGTTGAAAACGGCCGAATATTACACGAGGCAAGTGATGGCCATTTAGCAACAGTTGCAGGATTAACTGGATTCGTTATCCTGATTAACATACGGTAATATGTCACCGTGTTTATACAATTTGTTAGGCTATTAGACCTATGCTTTGACCAATGACCAACGTTTAGCCTATAGATAGCCTATTAAACAGCCGTGCATTGTGTGATTACTCGATCAATAGCTTCCCCGATTAACCATAGGATAATAGGCCTGCCGCTCAAAATATGAGTCTTCCTTCCTAGCTCACCAACGCAGTAGGCCTAGGCAAATATATATTTATACCTGCATGAATTAACAAAATTGCAGACATTGCAAAGAACTGCAAACTACAAGCCACGTTAGAGAGCTCTAACTTACAGAGATCAATTATCTAGACAGCACTTTATAGGAAGGCAGAATGACGCATCCTATTTTCTATCTGCTTCTAATGTCTGCGATCTGTCGATTTGGAGAAAGTTCCGAGGGTGCAACTACAAACCAATATGCGGCTTTCCTCTCCTGTATTGGAGAACCGCTTTGTGCCACCGGTGTCCCCACCGAAGAATTACGTGCACGGAGCTTACTTAGTTGCGGAATCAAATGCTCATCTACTCCGCATTGTCTTACGTTTAACTACTTTAAAACGCGGTCGATATGTCAGTTGTATCATTTCGAACCGTCATCATCTGCTGCGATTGAAAACTGCATTGGATACGCGCCTCGGGTAAGTCACGGTTACTTACTGCACCATGAAATAAGAACAATTAGTTAGAACATCAGTAGCGGCGGCAGGGGGGCTAGAGGTGCTAAGCTCCCCGAAAATAGGCGATCCATTTTTTCTCCATGTAAAAATGGCAAATTTCGACGTTCAGCCCCCCTCTTCCAAAATTGAAGCTGATGACCGAAATAAGGTCATCAGAAATTTTGGCGGCAAAAATGGAACATGGAATTTTTTCGGAAATTCAGCCCCCCAAACTGAAATCCTGGCGCCGCCATTGTAGAACATTTGCACGAAATTTTAAAATAGGAAAAGTGTACTGTCCATTGCATTCGAACCATCCTATTATACGGTATACAAACTTCGACAAACTTTACTTTTTCAGACACATTCAAAGCCATCACGTGTCGTAGCAGCGGTGGGAAAGAACGTCACCTTGAAACGCAGAACGCTGTCTCCGTTTGTTCGATGGATGCATTTGACCATCGGAACAGCTACTCCACAAGTAGTTGCAGAGAACTGCCAGGTAGCAGAGGCTTTCATCGACCAGTATGCCGTAAATGAATCGACGGGCAACCTGATGATAATCAACGCCAGTAGGAAGACTCACGCTGGAAAGTACATCTGTGAGGGTCAGATTATGGCGACAGTGGAGCTTGTAATCATTGGTATGAATTATTTTGAATAAGGAACTGCTATGAATTTTGAATAAAGAACTGCTATGAATTTTGAATAAAAAAACTGCTATGAATTTTGAATAAAGAACTGCTATGAATTTTGAATAAAAACTGATATGAATTTTGAATAAAGAACTGCTGTGAATTTTGAATAAAGAACTGCTATGAATTTTGAATAAAGAACTGATATGAATTTTGAATTAAAAAACTGCTATGAATTTTGAATAAAGAACTGCTATGAAATTTGAATAAAGAACTGCTATGAATTTTGAATAAAGAACTGCTATGAATTTTGAATAAAGAACTGCTATGAATTTTGAATAAAGAACTGCTATGAATTTTGAATAAAAACTGATATGAATTTTGAATAAAGAACTGCTGTGAATTTTGAATAAAGAACTGCTATGAATTTTGAATAAAGAACTGCTATGAATTTTGAATAAAGAACTGCTATGAATTTTGAATAAAAACTGATATGAATTTTGAATAAAGAACTGCTGTGAATTTTGAATAAAGAACTGCTATGAATTTTGAATAAAGAACTGCTATAAATTTTGAATAAAGAACTGATATGAATTTTGAATAAAGAACTGCTATGATTTTTGAATAAAGAACTGCTATGAATTTTGAATAAAGAACTGATATGAATTTTGAATAAAGAACTGCTATGAATTTTGAATAAAGAACTGCTATGAATTTTGAATAAAGAACTGCTATGAATTTTGAATAAAGAACTGTTATGAATTTTGAATAAAGAACTGCTATGAATTTTGAATAAAGAACTGCTATGAATTTTGAATAAAGAACTGCTCTGAATTTTGAATAAAGAACTGCTATGAATTTTGAATAAAGTACTGCTATAGCTTCACTTTGAGTCCATCGCATTGATTTCCAACAAAACAGCCCTGAAAATTTTGCAATATAAGCATAAAGGTGACATAAGATTAGGCCTATTGCGTAGGTCCATAGGCGGATCCAGGGGGCCAATCCGGCCATGCCCCCATTTAAAAATTGCATGGAACGTGACTCCCCGTTCGGTTTCAAATTAGCAATGGGTAAGCTATAGGGCCTAGGGGTGCCATGACATCCCCCCCATTGAAAAATTGCATGGAACGTGGCCCCCATTCGGTTTTCGGCCGGACGACTAAAAAACGGTCATCAGCTTTGTCTGGGGATGGCAGGGGCTTCTATCCCCCCTAAGCAGCCGGGCGCAATACATATTCTTCCCCCCTTTTATTGGGCCGACCTACTCTCCCGGCAATATGTAATCTTGTCCCCTAACTATAGGGAATGAAGGTTTCTGGGGAGAGACAAACAAGCATCCAGCAGACGATCACCGAAGCCCGTAGCACCGAGACAGGGAGGAGTCTTGGGTGTGATATGCGTCCCTCCCTCCATTAGAAATTTTTGCAATTTCCGCATTGCAATTTCTGCAATACAATGTGGGCCTACATAATAATGATGTTGTTTTTCTAAGTGTTCAAGGAAATTTTTTTTTTGAAGTTTGACAGTCTGAAATTTGAAAGATAACACTGCAGAGATAAGCCATTTAGTTCAGTGTTTAATCGGTGTGTTACCTAATCACACTGCTTTGGGGATTTTAGGTTTTGGGGAGGAGTAAATGGCTGTTTTGGGCAAACGGAAACCGCTCAGACAAAAATTTTCTGACAACATTTTTTAGTCTTTCGCCTAATTTTCCTCCTTGAAACATACATTTACTTCCCCAAAATGCTGATGCATGACTTTATTTTTAGTGGGCCGACTTCGATACTTTGCAGTCAAATTCTTCTACTGACGGGATAACTGCACTTGTATAAACCTCTCAAATTTATATAGGGGGGGGGTCAATGTTGCATTATATACTTTTTATGGGGGGGGGGGAATTATTCTATATACTTGTTCACAACACATATCGATTTTTCTGGAAATTTTTCATTCCTGGGGAACTCCATCCCAGAGATGTCTAGATTAAACACTGCATTTAGTTGTACAATTACAGTATTTGTACAAGTATTAAAATTAAATCAATCATTATAATATGATTGTATCATTTATTAAAATAGTAGGCCATAAATAATATTATGATAATTAGGTAATAGTAAATTTTATCGTGGCGTATTAAAACAGTTCATGTGATGAAATAATGTAGATAGTAATAGCCTACTATTATAACTAATAACTAACACAATGTTGAAAAATGTTTATGGGGGAAGTAATTTCTGGGAAAACTTCTTCCTAGAGATGCCTAGATTAAGCACTGCCCTCTATGGCCGGGTTTCCCCCCCGATCGACGTGAGTTTTGGCTTTCTTCTGTTTCCCCCCCTGTTTTTCACTGGGCGCAAGTCGCGCCCGCCTATACATGGGATAGAAGCCCCTGGGGGATGGAAAAAGGTACATTTGCCTTCAGCCAAACGACGAATGACTAAAAAAGGGTCATCAACTTTTTGAAAAGATTTGGAAAATGTTTAGCGTGATATGCTATCAGGATTTTGAGATATAAGACAAACAGTTTGGCTTATATTTTGGAACCACGGTGTAAATATTGGTCAATAATGACAAAGGTTCGAATTCACCCCAAGCCGCCGCGTACGGACCGTGAGCAAGCCCTTCACTTGCAATTGCTCGTGTGCTTCGGCGTGAAACTCCGATGCCGTGTCAGCGCTGTAGTCGGGAGCGCCTCTGGGTAGCAAGCTTGAAGGTGCGCTAGAGAAATGCCAGAAATGACTAAACACTTATAACAACGTTTAGTGCAGCGTATACAAAGCGTCTCTGAATAACATTTACCAATTTCCATGAAGGAATACATTTTTAGAAATGGGCCTAGTCAAGATGAACTGTACATTTTGTCTCATTAATAGAACCTACAATAATTGTGACTAATAGGCCTACCGATTCTTTAGTATATTTAGCTTAATACGAAATTAAGCGGTCTAAAATAGCTCTATGGTTCATAAAATTAATGCATACAAAGGCCTAATGATCTTAATTGACGCCTCATGACATAGGACTGTGTTCGAAAATCTTACGCCTGTTTTGAAACGCAAAATGATTTAATTTAATTTGACTGCAGAACATCCAATTTGCACGAACAACATCGCCAATTCAACGGTTCTTTTGGGTCAGTATTTGAACATGACTTGCAGCGTGTACTACGCCGGTAGTTTTGCGCCAACCATCGTTTGGACAGATTACAATGGAACCTCGGTGAACAATGCAACAAAAGATAATTCATCTGACGAAGTCGGTTCATACATTCTGATTCCTAGCTACTTTCCACTGACCAAAATCTTCACCTGCGCAGTTCCTGAGGTCGACGAAGAAGCCAGTTGTTCTACCAAGCAGCTACCAGTTGGTAAGACGAAACAATCAATTGCTCTAGCAAACCTCACGGTGGATAACCATAGCCATAGTTTTATTCCTCAAAGTGACAGTTGACAACACATCTTTATTACATAATTATAGGCTAATGTATACAGAAACTAACAAAAAGCAAAAGGAGATAACTCCTAAGATAAAGAAATAGTTGTCTTCTTAGAGTAGGGCTAGGCTAAAGAGACTACAAAAACATTTGTTTGATAAGAAAGTTAGATGCCTGTGCCAACGGCAGCAATGCTAAACACGAATCATGCACGTCGTTTATAGGCCTAGAACAACATATTTTCCAAATAATAATTTTGAGTAGGCCTACAATAAAGTTTACAAAATCTGTTTTACATTTTCTTGTGTTTACAGTCTGCCCTCCTGATTTCCTGATGCTTCCCGTCGCTAATAGCTGCTACAAATTCATCACTAAAGCTCTTTCATGGAGTAAGGCCGACAGCAACTGCCACCTGTTGTTCCCTGGAGCGTATATGGCTGTCATAATGAGCAAAGCAGAACAATTTGCCCTCCCTGCCTATTTAGACGCAGGATTTCAAGGTGAGTAGGTCTAATATTTCTTTAATGAAAACTAACAAATAATTGATATTGTTGGAACGAAGTTCTGATAGCCATTAAAACTTCAACTTCAGATATTAATATTATCTATATATATAAAAATGTAACCGCGTTTGGCACCTGACGCAAGATCTCCGAACTTTCTTCATTGATTGCTTTGGAAACTTCACCAAAACGTTTAGTTCCAACACGGCCGGGTTGTGAGAATGATTTTTGGGAAAAAGCGCAATCTTTTAAGCTAAAAAAGCAACTTTGCAAATTCCGCCGTTTTCAACACACAGCCTACGTCCGTCAATAAGCCTTGCATACCAATTCAGGCACATTGTTCCGTAAATTTCTTTAGCGCATTTCATTACGGCCTTCGCATTTACGGCCTTCTTGCTCAAGCGTTTTATGGCGTGATCCGCGTGGCCATCGCGGAGGGGGAGGGGAGGGGGAGAGGGAGGGGGAGGGAGGGGAGGGGAGGGGGACGGGGGAGGGGGAGGGGTAGGGGAGGGGAAGTCTTTTTTGCCACAGCAAAGCGTGGCTGGGTACAGCTAGTATAATATAATATATAATTATATATATACACACAAATGTACCTGGAGCAAAAACACGAGGAAGGCCGAGGATGGGATGGGTTGTCAACATCGGAGAATGGATGGGAACATCTTTCGATCGGACTTTGATGGAGACAAGAGACAGGAGGGGATGGAGAAAACTTGTTCATGAAGCGACCAACCGTCGGATCGAGGATGGTTGAAGACAAGACAAGACATATATATATATATATATATATATTATTTAAATATATATACATATATATTTATATAATTATATGTAGGCCTAATACTTTGTATATACCGGGTGGCGCATAAAAAACGTCCCCAAACTTTGTTAATCTGGCAAAGATCTAATTTCAGAGATATCAAATATTAATTTACACCAAAATGTTAAGCAATCATTTCTGTGCACACATGTCAAATTTCAAGAGAGTACGTTTATTATATCACACTCTGCGGCAAGGTTATAACGTCGTACCTGTTAAAATATTTTGCACAAACCTACGTCATTTATTTTGCCGCGAACGAAAGTCTTCAATTGCGCCAGTTTTACATGTACAGGGTGGCGCATAAAAAGTGAGACCACCTAGCATAATGTAAAATAATAAATTATTTTAAAACTTTTTCTTCCACAAAAAACTAGTAAGTTGTTGCCAAATGTTTATTCGTACAGAATCAGAAATAAAATTCAATGTGTCCACCTCGATTCTCAGCAGTTTTTGCCTAAATGTCGACATCACTGGTCAATGCTTCTGTTTATAAACCGCCCAGGGAATTTTTGCCACTCTTCAACAATGGCCAGTTTCGAATATCCAGGAGCAATCCTTGTCTTAAGACGTGATCACAATAGGTACCGTACACTCACTGTTCACCCTAGCTCAAGGTTCAACAATCAACACACTGGTTTCCCCCATCCAAGACACCCCGACCGAATCCCATGATGCAATGAATGAAATGTTCACGCGTGCGCGTATCATCATGCGGCGTATGAGTGACGAGTTCATTTTGCTGGAATATTTTTCTTGCATCAGAATAAACACGATCATTTTGAGAATTGACCCAGACAAGAGTCTTTTCATCTGTAAACCAAATGCTTCGTACACTTTTATCTTTGTTGACTTCGCTACCGGTGTTTTAATTTGCAGTTTTCGTTTATAACCTGCCCTACTCCGCGTTCCGCGTTCGGTTGAATTTGCAAACCTTGCTCTATAATGCGCTGCACTGTTCTTCGTGATATGCCAGTTTCTCTTTATATATCATGACTTGTGGCTGTGATAATCATCTTCCTGGCTGAAAATCAGCTCACTTGCACACAGAATATTCCGTACTATTACAACGAACTTCGGGCATAACCGCGTCATGATTTAAGCGCTGTCGCAGCCTACCATCGGCATCAATGTTACATAAAATATAAAGATGGCGACCGGAAGTTCACGAAATACTGACGTCACACGCTGAGTTAATGAGCGGGGATAATTTTAAAGTTCAGAAACCGCCAAAAACATAATTTAATATTATGATACAAAACATTTAACGAGGCGGTCTCACTTTTTATGCGCCACCCTGTATATAGGACCGGCAATGCCCTGCATAGCGTTTTTGTCAATGTCGACAGTTCCTCAGAATGAAAGAATGATATCATGGATGTCGTTGGTTTGTGAAACGCATTTCCCCCAATGTCTGTTACGGCGACGACATCCGAGACGGGATCTTGTCCCTTAGGCTAAGAGGTAACAGTGCGGCGGTTGAGTCGCATGCCATCCGTTCTGGGTAACCTTTAATGCAGAGGTTCTCAGCCATTTTCCGCGTGCGGCACACCTAAACTTGAAACCAAATTTCGCGACACACCATGAATTATTGTCATTACCGGTATGTCAATATTTTTAAAGTTAAAATAGGCCTAAGTTAAAGTTAAAATAGCTTATCTATTTTAAATTGGAAAAATTTAAAATGAGCGAGAATGCTGGCACTGAATGCGTTTTAGTTTCAAATGAATAAAAAATTCTAAATTCCACCGAATTTAATCTACGATTCTGCATCTTTTTATGACTCTTATGAGTAGAGTATACGTTAATTATATGGCTTAACAAGTAATGGAATTTCTGCTCCTGGATTTTCGCGACACACCAATTCATCGCGACACATCAACGACACACCATACTCGTCTTTATAGTAGAACTGGGTTCGACTGCAACAGAGACCATGCCTTATTCAGCAATGATCCGCATGGATTCTTGTGCGGCTCTCAGACAAAAACCGATTGCAATCATGTCTAGCTTTATCGCCCTTTTGTAGACTTTCATGGGTAGAGAGGATGTCGTGTTCTTTTGTGCAGAGACCGCTGCAGTCGATCTTTATGGTGGATATCGGTAGGCTAGGTGTTTTTTTATGTCCTGGGCACGACGTTAAACTACATCCATCCTCCGCCACAGGGAACCAACAACGTCCCTGTTCCGGTCATAAGCCCGGACAAAAGGAGGAAGGTTTGCCAGATGGGTGACGATAGCCCAACGCATCCATTACCGAATTGCTGCCCTTGTTTTTCGCTGTATTCTTGGTTGTGCTCCATCTTACGGTTCTTACCTGCTCGTCCTCTGTCGCCCGGTCTCTGACATTGATGCGCGTTGGGCCCTTCGCTCCGCTGCTTGTTCCACGGGCTCGCTTAGCTACCAGACAGCGCCGAGCCCTCTCGTTGTGGGGCCGTCAATCTGGAATGACCTCCCCCCAAACCTCCATCTCCTCCACCTGTCCAGTCAATCTGTCAGTCAGTCAGTTTCTCAAGTCCCTTAAATCTTTTTTCTTTAGTCGTGGCTGGGCTTCGATCGCCTCTGAGTAGTTTCTTGAAGAGGCGCTATATAAATTATAATAATGAATGAATGAATGAATGAATGATACGCTGGCAGTAAAAGATATTGATGATGATGATGATGATGATGATGATGATGATGATGATGATGATGATGATGATGATGATGATGATGATGATGATGATGATGATGATGATGATGATGATGATGATGATGATGATGATGATGATGATGATGATGATGATGATGATGATGATGATGATGATGATGATGATGATGATGATGATGATGATGATGATGATGATGATGATGATGATGATGATGATGATGATGATGATGATGATGATGATGATGATGATGATGATGATGATGATGATGATGATGTGTTTTCCCCTTTAGGCCTGTTTATTTTTATTTATTTCTTGAACCCATAAAACATTTTTCAATGTGAAGCGCAGCAGAAGCTTCTGGCTGCAGCTTTCTTTATAAGTAGGCCTATTTGCAAGTAATGATTGTTATATTCCAGGATGATTATATTGCCCTTTTGCTCATTAATTTATATCACTACGTTTCACATAATATCATTGGCGCTGAAAAATATTCTGAAAGCCTTGCTCTTCTTCTGGTCGAGTTGTGTGTTGCGTTGTAGAAACTGAAACCAGCCAATGCATTGGTTGGTTTGGAAAGTCATCGTGGATCGGTGCTCATAGGATCACAAATTGTAGTTCGGCTCTTGCATGGACGCCTCTTCCTGGGATAACGATCCCAGTTACCTACGCCAACTGGTGGTACGGTAATCCAGATTGCTATGGAAGTACTGAGTTCTGCGTAGAAATGGCCCAGCCTAATAACTACACATGGAATGATGCGAACTGCACAACGCTGTAACAGTTGTGCTCCTTGTGTGAATACGGTCCCATATGAGGTAGGACAATAACGTAACTGGGGAAATCTATTTTGTAACAAATGTCGATGTTGTGCATTACATGTATGAGCGCATGTCTGCCCGCCTACTCGTGGAGTGGTAAATTTCAGACGCTGCTATTAAAGAAGGCAACATATTCAATCAAGTTTCTTAGCCATTTCATTATTATTATGTAGGCTAGGACTATAGGCATAATCTCCGTTTCAGCCAGGGCTTAAAGTGTGGCAGGACGGTCATGGACGACGTCCTGGCACTTATTTTAAAATCTGTATGCCGTCCTGCCACTTATTTGGCCAGCACACCTGAAAATGTATTGGGCGTCCTGGCACTTCTTTTAGAAAGGCAAGGGGCGTCCTGGCACTTTTTTTACACTTTTGGCACTGGTTTCAACATTTCTCCACAGTCGCACGCGTGCAGCTATTTGCCATTTTACATTGCCAGAGGAGCGGATTTTCCTCAATGTAATTATCTTAAAAGTAAACCTAATTGTTTGCTTTTCATTCAACATGTGGGTGTCGGAATTGAAGTAAACCACATCACGGATTAACTTTTATTGACCGCGAAGATGAATTTCATGCTTGACAATAACAATTTCCAAACATTTTAATAGTTTTCCTTATCTTTTAAAATAAGGTTTCGTGAACGCAGCCGTTATTATCTGAATCAGATTCTAGTAGGGCCTACTGTTACAGTAGCCTTGACCAGCTGTATGCACCTAAATTGAGGTTTTTCAACGTCAACTTGTTTATTGATCCCAAGAATATCAAACAGACAATTAGGCATTCATAATAGTACACAAAGTGATTGATTGCAGTTAACAAATGCGATATAAAAGCTTAGTGTACAATCATTACTGTGTAATGTAGGGAGCAATAGGCTACCCGAAGGTATTGGGGCCTATTTACAAAAGAAACATTCTTCACTATAATATGGTAAATAACAATAGATTAGAAAACAAATGGAAATGGTAGTATTTTGGAATCAATTAGGGCCTAAGTAGTAGCAGTGGGACGCCTTCCCTCTGTTCAACTTAAAAAGAATGGAAAAAAACCACAGACGTTAGGCCTAAGGCAAGGTAAACAGGAATTACTGTTGACCTTACCTTCCAGTTAGGCCTATATATTAGATCCTCGAATTTAATTCAAAACTGAATTATGTATTAAAATAAAATAATAAAAAATATACGCTGTACTGTTAATTGGAACATTACCTTAGTCCTACTTCTGTGCTTTTTACATTCGCTTGTAGTTAATAATCGGCTGCTTCGAAAGAGTTGACCGGCTGATCTCAACTGTAACACCTCTCAGATCGTCTGCCAAATTGAAGTCAACAAAATATGCAGAAATGGACACATTAAATGAAAATGCAACTACCAAAACATTGAGAAACTATTCTATAACATTAGTTTTAGTTTTTATTAGTAGGTATATTAATGTTGTCTCAGACTATTTTGCATACATATGTGTTGGCACATTTCAGGGAATTGCATTATTGCACTGACCATCAATATCATGCGCCTATGTCATGGATTTTATTATTAGCGTGCAACATTAGATTAGTATAATTTCTTTCGACACACGTTTAGATGAATGTAATCAGTGCACAATTTGTTTCCTTCTAAGTAGCCTATAATGCGTTGTCGTTATGCTTACCAATCACGAGACATGAAGCACTAGATTTCTTCTGTTTTACACTTTGCGTGCATGAATGTTTAAGCACTGTAAATCTGTTTCTAACATAAACATGTTGTGCTTATAAGATCTGATAAGATAAGATAAGATAAAATAAGATAAGATAAGAATATTCTTTAATAGACCAATTGCTATCTGCATTTTGGTGTAGGCTACAGTCATGGTATAATAAACAAACGTAGGCCTACATCATTTCTATATGAAATCAATGTCATATGTTTTAAAATGGCACACACATCCTAAGTCCAAAATCCAGTAAAATTTTTAAAAATTATGTTCTTTTATGCTGCACTTTGGTTTATATGGTACGACATTTAAATAAGATAGGCCTAGTTTGTTTGAACTGGGGTTACGATTATTGATTAATGCGTTTGAAAATTGTTTGACTCGATCGAGAAACAATGACCTCGACACCAGCATAACAATCGTTGCTAATGTAAGCTGACATTGCTTACAATCCTGATTGGCTTTGTTCATAATAATATCTGCACGTTGAGTAGGCCTATGTAAATCTCGCCCTGGCTGCTATTAGCGGTTAGCCTAAAGCATTCTCGTTATAAACAATTTTTCCATTATGTTGTCCGCCATAGGGATAATTCGGTCACGTAGCCTATATAGCAACTATCGAACATCATTAATTGCTTATAGGATCTATCAAGAAGTTTAATGACATGTGTAATAATCATATTGGAACTTTATTAAACTAAAAAGTGCTGCTATCTCTGATACGTAATACTATGTCCTATATAATAGTAGGCCTATAATCGTTTAATGCTCTGAAAGTTGTATGATACAAGTGCAAATTTCAAAATACGAACAGTAAAAGTGTCAAGTTTAGACAACCACTCATCCTCCTATCTCCCCAATCTCCCCTCCAAATTCAACCTCTCCTCCGCTTGCACTCACCTCTGCTGCTTTCCATTCACGACTGAAAACCGAACTCCTCAAGCTATCCTATCCAGATTCAAACAGTTTTCATCACCCAACTACCACCATCACCGACAACCACCGTAGCACCATGCTGTCTCCTCGGCTTGACCTCCCCGGATTTTGACCTGGCACCGGAACGGAAACGGCAGCTCTGGATATTGCGGACTTGATTTGATATAGGGCCGGTGAATAAGCTGGTCTCCCTGACGTGGCTTTTGTGGGCGCTGAGAAATTCGCGAAGATTTACATTACATTACATTAAACAGGTCTAACTGTAACATGAACATGGTAGTGGATGACTCTTTAGTCGCAAGGAGGTCAAAGCGCCTTTGACAGTGGATAACAACGTTTCAGTCATCCGCCTATTATATTCGCGAATATAATAATAGTGAACATTGACTTTACCGATGTTGGAACGCTATCGGGATCTTTGTGGGTTCTTCTGTAAATGAATTGGCTTACAGCCTACGCAACTCCACAGATCTCAAAAACCGCGATAAGATTTCATTTCTCCAACGTCAACTTTGATGGCCTTCTGAATGCATTTCCTATCCATGAAAGCGCGAGCCAAAGCCTCATTCCACCACCTTTCCATTATTTTAGTAACATGCGACAATCATTTGCCGATATTTCTCTTCCCAATGACACTCATGATCTGCGTTGTTGTGAAAGACCGATAGACAAATGTGATGGTCACTTTTCGCAGAGGGAGGACTAGACATTAGACAATAGACATTGTTGAGATACGACAAGGCAACTCCACAGAGAGGCCGTCGGTAAATATAGGCCTACGAGTTATTGTAAATTGTAAAAAAGTAAAGTCGTCCAAGGGCCGGAGGGCCCGATGGTGAGGCGCTCATATCCTTTTCTTGGCCCTGAGCCGGCAATGGACGAATCCCAAGGTACTGGACATGGAGCCAGTGCATCACAGGACTTGCCGTTTACTTCCCAGCTTACAGCGGTACCAAATTATGCTGCTTGGTGACAGAGGCACGTGTGCGTGAACAACTTATCGCACACTATTGCAAATTGAAATAATGCACATGTAAGTTTCTACAGCGTCAATTCGTTTGATTATTGACTCGTAAACATTATGTAAGAAATTAACCTGCTATCAGGACCGGTGTCGCGTGACAGAGTCTCCCACCCTAAAAGTCTCCCCCGGAGACTTCATTTCGAAACAGATTCAGAGTTTTAGCCAGGGCGAGACTCTGTTTCGGGGGGGGAGGGAAGACTTTGTTTCGGGAAAGACTCTATTTTGTGACACCGGCCTTAGGCATAGGCAAAGTAGGCAGTTGCCTGGGGCGCCAAGGTCTGGGGCGCCATTTCTGCAAAGGGGGAGGCATTTCCACAAAAGTGTATTTTCATAGTTTTGTTCACTGATAACCATTTCCCGCAAAATTGAATATCATCCAGCCTTCAGTGTACTGTGTACTGTGTACACGACTCTGGTTGATTCATTTTTAGACTCTGATAATTATGGGCTGAACAATTGAGTTGGAGTCGGAAAACGCCAAATGTAGGCCTATTATACTGTATACCTGTGGCGCCATAAAGCATGCTTTGCCTGGGACGCCACCTGGGTTAAGACATGCTCTGCCTGCCAGTTATAATTTACGATATCGTTTTAGACATAGCCTATATTATCGTGTTAGAAGGACTACATTCAGGCAGAATGTTCTGAATACTGTTACTTGTACATCGATACTGATCGAGAATGCAAATTATGCAATCAAGTGAAGCAATTATTGGCCGATGAAAAGTGTAGGCAAATTGCTGCCCGAACGATATGGCTAACACTTTGGCCAAAATTAATAAGCAAAAATTTAATTAGCCTAAATACAATATACAAAACTATCTTTCAAATTAATGACAACATTACATTCTGCAGGCATGTCTCCAATTAGAAGTTGGCAAAAATGAGGTTAGCGCTCGATGCAAAGAAGCATATTATAGGCCTACTATAGGTCGCAATTTCGTCTTTACATTACCGATGTTCGTGTAGGTCTACATTACAAATTAATTTTTTTCACATTCAAAGAATGAGAGTACTAGGAACTGTTACTTGATGAGTCAATTCATTATGTCATTTTCGTGATTTAAGCTGGAGGTCGCAACGTCAACACGGCTACGCTCAATTGAGCGTATAAATGGAACAAGTAGTAGTGGTGGGCGCGGTGTTGTAGTGGGTATGTTCGTTGCCTTGCAGCCGAAGGGTTGCAGGTTCGAATCCACCTCAAGCTGCCTCGTAGGAATATTGGGCAAGTCCTTCACTCGCAATTGCTCATGCGCTTCGGCGTGAAACTCCGATTCAGAGTCCGCGCTGTAGCGCTCCTGAGTAGGAGTTTGAATGGGCGCAATAACAAGTGCACATACAAACAAACAAACAAACAGTAGGCCTACAGTAACTGTTACTGCAAGAGTAGGACTAATATTGAAATCAACACGTTAGAGACTTTCTTAATGTGAAACGTGTCTAGCAAAGTTACCAACGATTACGAAGGCGCCGGCTGTTCTCATGTTTTATGAGCAGCACTATGAATTTATTTTTCAGTTCACTGGGTTTCTGCTGTTCAGAATTTTTTTAGCCGGTAACCATAAAAATGACAATAATTATACATGTAGATAGCGAAATTGTAGCCGCAAAGACACAAATAGGCCATGCTAGAAACTATTAATATTGCACAATAATTATAGCCTCGATTTCTGTAAAAGATTTATCCCGATCTGATTTCATCTGCTCCGTTTTACTGCGATTTCCTAGCCATTGAACGAAAATACAGTTGACACAAACGCGCACAAACAAACAAACACACACACGCATAGGTCTACATGATGCAACATGTAGGCTATGACTGTACAGTGTACATTGTGCAATATCAAATAACTATATGAATAATGAGTGTGCGTGTGGCAGTAGCTGTGTGGCTTTGTGCAGCTATGAGCATTTCAGCCGAGCGCATAAGAATAATAACGAAGATGAATGGGTCTGTTTGTTTGTAAGAAAAACAAAGCCAGTGGAAACCGTGTCATGCGTTGCGAATGCGAGGAATATTATAATAATCATTGATCAACATCAGGTTTTGTGCATTTATAAATCCAGTTGAGCTTACCTCCGACTCCTAAAAGATCCTTTCTTTGTACTGATTAGCTACAAATACTCCATTCGTCATCCTCTGTAGCCATCATCAGACTGACAATATGAACTTTACCCAGAATCCAATCATAGCGGAATCTCCATTTTTTTAATCTTTACACGAACTTTAACTAATCCCGTTATTCAAGACTTTGCCTATTCCTGTCAAAAGGCATCTCGATAATTTTTATATTTGTTCTTTACCGTTGGAAGTTACCCTGCATTATCTTCTCCAAAAAGCCGGTTGTCTTCTCTTTTCTTCTATTATTGAATTTCATGTTTTTTAACTGCTAATTCAGTGCAATGAAGTCTCACTTGAGATGGGCAGACTATCTGATCTTCGTCGGATTTCTCGCCATCTCTCTGGCCATCGGAGTCTACCATTCGCTGACAGGAGGTCGACAGAAGACGACCGCTGAGTTCATCATGGCCAATCGAAAACTCAAAGTTATTCCGACGGCCATTTCGATGCTCGTCTCTTTCCAGTCGGCCATTTTGTTGCTCGGCATGACGGCAGAGATGTATTGTTACGGAGTTCAGCTCCTTATCTTCTCCAGTATTATTGCTGCCCCACTGGCTTTGTTCTTTGTGGAGCGACTCATTGTTCCGTGGCTCTATCCGCTGAAGTTGGTCAGTGTATATGATGTAAGTCAGCAATTCATTTTCCATCTTCGATGTAAGTGCAAACTGTGTTTTACTTCTCCGTAAATGCGGTGTCGTGTCTTCAATTTCAGATTAAAGCACAGGCTATTATAGGCCATGGGATATTAACAGGACTGTACACGAGGGTGTACGCGGGTATACAGCGTATACTCACCCCCGGGTGAAAGCGGCATCGTATACTCACCTCCGGAAAAGTAGGGTATACGCTTGCAAAAGGCTGGATATTACCCTCGCACCCCACAATTTTACGTTTCCCAGGCCCACAAGTTATACAACAATCTTGCTTGTCCCAAAATCTGGAGAGACTAAATCTCACTTAAGCCAGGCGTTTCTACTGGGACCGACCCAATAGAAACACCTGGCTTATAACTACACTTAGAGCTTGACAATGTGTTCAGATATCGTACTTTGGTAATTTTTGTGCTCTGTGGTTATGAGTTAGGACTCCAGAAATCTTAATCCGAACGTTGATGTAAAACTGAGGTGCTGTACTATTTTTGTTGTTGTAAATATAATATCTTGCGCAGCGATCAAATTTCTTGAAGCTTTGATGATGTTCTTTTGTGTGTCACCATCAACGCAATTTGCATAAAAACAATGTTGGAAGCATTACCACCATTGAGGCCCCAGCCTTATTCCATACAGCTTAGACTATTAGACCTATTAGATTACATTACCGAATTATCCCTAGGGCGGACAACCTAAGTTAGGTTACCTAACGAGGAAATCGTTTTTAACGAGAATACTTTATATTATTTGAATGTCATACCATATTATAGGTTTAAATATAAGTTCAGCATAAATTGTTGGTCATTAAAAGAACATAATGTTTTTGTATTGGATTTTGGATTTAGGATTTTGTGCTATTTTAAAACAGTTGACATTGCTTGGATATAGAATTGATGTAGGCCTACGTTTGTTTATTATACCATGTCTGTACACCGAAATGCGGATAGCAATTTATTGGTCTATTAAACTTATTAAAGAATATTCTTAGCTTACAGGCGCGGATTCAGAGGGGGGCGGAGCCGGCGTACGCCCCCCCTAAACCTCGGCAAATGTTCTCAAACTAAACTGACCTAATACTAATATAATTGCAATTTTGGAACAGGATGTTTGAAGTAGCTGGACCGGCAGAACGGAGCTCTCTTACCGGAGCTCTCTTACCTACTTACCTGAGTTGCTAGCAGACGTTGCCCACGTGACCAATGACTTTTGCCGTTACGTCATTCTCAAAGTTCATGTACAGACACAATTTACGTAAATATAGAAATTGGTCAATTTAAAAATATGTCGAGTGGTCCGCCGTCAAAACGGCTTAAATAAGCAGTTTTATCATTCGCGAATAAGCCGACTGCCGTTGGTAAGACATAAGCCTATCTTAGGCCTAACTCTCAAAAGATGACATATGATTATCATTATAATTTTGAAATTCGTCGTGCTGATTATAGCCGCCGAAAGCGTTCAGCTGCCGATATTATGGACAAAAGCAAATCAAGAGTATAGAACTGCAATTTCAGCAGGTCGGGTCATGGGAGCTCTTCAGCAGAAATTAAATGTATCAAACATTACTCATATAATCATTTTCTTAACGCTCAGTGGCGTGCGGTCCATGGATGAGGCGCATGCCTTGCTTATTGAGTCTTTTTTTAAACAAATACTAGTGTATTCAATTTGTATCATTACTATGTTAATTATCGTATGATAAATTGGCATCGACTATATTATTTTACATACATACATACATACATACATACATACATACATACATACATACATACATACATACATACATACATACATACATACATACATACATGCATACATGCATACATACATACATGCATACATACATACATATGTGAGGGCGTGGCTGAAGCAGCTTGCTGAGGTAGGCTAGGCCAAGATGGCAGGTAGGCGGGTAGAGGAAAGTCTTGCAGGACAGAACCTCGGAAAGCCCTTACAAGGGAAATTTTAGGGAAGACAGACAAGGGGACAGACCGTGGATAGGAGTTAGGCGTAGAGCTGGCAGGGGCGAAAAAGGATTACCTTATATGGCCAAGAGAGCACCTTTTATGGTCACAAAAACGGGTAGAAGAAATAGACAGGGTGGACAGCCTAGGGGCAGGTAAAAACCCGGTAGAGGAAAAACACAAGGACGAATGTACTGGCAGCGAGAGCGGGCAATGGTGTAGCAAGAAGGCAGGCGGCCTGCAGTCGCACGGGCGTGGTTGCCTTGGGGCAGCCCAGGCAGAGCTGTACAGGGAAGATAGATTAGGGAAGGAGTGAAAATTACAGAGCAAGAACCGAGAGTCAAGAAGAGCATAGAATCACAATCTAGAAAGACAGTGTCAGGCAAGAAGAGAGAGAAGGAAAGTCAGACAGACTAAGAGATAGGGTAGCTTGGATGTCAACACCAACACGAGAGAAAATCTAATTGGATTTAGTCAAACCACAGACATTGGTATATAACTAAGGCGTGTGGTTATGGCGTGGTTAACTGAGTTACCCACACAGACAGAGAGACAGACTCGCGCACTCCATACGCATAGATTCAGAAAGACTTAGACAGACATAGACAGAAAATGAATAATACGCATGGTACTTTTGAGTAAAACTTATAAACATAGCTTTCTGTAATAAGTGTATTATTTTCTATATAAGGAATTGACTGTGCGGTTTCTGCATCTTTCTGAGCCGTAGATCGTGTTGTGTTGCGAATACACCGCAACACAATAAAAGTATATTAAGGTCTTTAAGTAATTATTATCTTAGAGCGAGATCCTGTGCTGCTACTGCATCACAGATATAATAGCATTGGAGAAACAGATCTTACTAAGTGTGGGTCTGGGTGTCACCATTACATCGTGGCATGATAAAAGAGCATTAAGGCTTAGATAATTATGAATCTTTTGACGTGAGAGCTAGACACTGATGATTACAATTCACAGTGTAAAAACATTAATTAATCGTAGCATTACAGCGAAGCTGTAATGTGATAATATATACGACGAACATTTATTAGTTTAGTATAAGAGTCTCCGAATAGCCAGTCTGTACAACGAGTGGAATCATGAATCTGAAATAAAGAAAACAGAACAAGTTAAACCGTGTTCCAGTAATACAAACTTGTAGAAACTGAGTAGGCTAGTTTCCAGACCAATGCAGAACAATACGGGCACCCAACAAAAAGGTTCAATAACCATAACCTCCAGGGAGAGACCGTATAGGTGGTGGAGAACCGGGCTCGACACCCAAGAGCGTACTTCGGAGACCAGCAGTGGAGAGAAGACTCGACGACCATCCTACGACCCCACCGGAGAGGACCAGCCGACGATCGAACTTTTCAAGAAACTACATAAATATAATCGCGGGACTTCTCATTTACGAGAATACCGACAATAAATAGCAAAGACTATCCGAACCGGGGACGACGACCCACTGCTCCAGCCAACGCGACTTCATAGAACAATAACTGCAGTCAATGAGCGACCACAACACTACAACCTCCGATGCCGCAACAACAGGTCAGTGTCTAATCCTCGCACATCACGTTCTTCACATACCGACGACGAATCCGCAACGATCACCAACGTCCACTGATACCGACCGATGTACCAGCCGTGGTCCACTTTTCAGTCTTCGATCAACGTATCTGACCAATCATCCATCCGTCCCCCACCCACCCGCCCATCAGACGCACATTACACATCATGTCCAATCTGATACATTCTTCTGTCGACCAGCCATGCGATCAACCAACACAACGCAGACAAGCCGTATTCACGCACCACCGCGTAACTCGACAACCTTCAACTTCGTTCCAATCTGATCCAATCTTCCGTCGCAGATCAACCAGTAAACCATTAATAACGACACTGAGTTTCCTGACGCAGTCACGCTTCATCGCGCAGACCGCCCTTCAATTTCGTCACCAGTAGCCTACAGTAACTGTGTATCTACGCATCTAATGATACGGTAACATTTCATTCGTTTATCCATGAATAACATTCGATTCATCATCTTCACGTCACGAGAGTACACTACATCAGACCTTTATGACTTCGCATCACCTTGCACATCGTTCACCGACCATGACGAGGTCTATCCCCAATCACAACAGTTAACCACTTTACCACTATCGCCTACCGCTCCGTCCACTTTGCTGAGCCAACCACCAGCGCCATACAGCCAGTCAACCGCGTACCACTAACCGAGACAACATGGTCAACGTTCATACACACCGCCACGCCCAGCCTATGCGACAGACGAACATCAACCGGAGCGTCAATGGGCCTGTGCACCACACCCGACCTTCTACATTTCACCTCATCGCGCGCATCGTTTATCTGACACGACGAACTCTGTTTCCGCCGCGCGAGCTGACCTCGTGTTCTGGCGATTCTGCTTCATGAAATTCTGTGAAATGGCATCGAAGGACGCCCAACACCCACGTAACGTACTCTGTTCAAATTTAAATTTATAGCATTACAAATTCAGCGTATTTAGTCGTACGACTACGAGACTATAGCATAGGCTCACTTTTGCGTTGTGCTAACAGCTCGGAATGAGATAACACTATATATAATTATTATTAAGCATACTATTTTAACTTACACTACGCCTTTCATTGGAAACTTAATTTTGTTGGAATTATTTGCTTAAGATGGGCTTGAATTTTATTTCATGCGCTGGCTTCCCGTTGAAGCAACGAAGCACTAACTGATGTACTTACGCCTATTTAGTATTTAGTTATTTCTCCATTCCTGTAGCGCCTTCACCAGGTTATAAGTCAGTAAGTATTCTATGAAAATGCCTTGTGTTTTGGATGCAGTTTTGTCAGATTAATGATTAGCAGGATTGCAGTAAAACCATGGAAAAATGGAAAAATTGGAAAAATTGGAAAAAGGCCCGAAACAAAACGTATTATGATTATTAGTATTATACGAATTACTATTATTGCAGTTATACTGTAAGGTTACTTCATTATTATTTGCAATCAATGATGAATTCAGATGTTGTGTTCACAAGTGAGATTTATCATTATATAGAGAACTACAGCTTTGTTCACAGAGTTGACATAATTAGTTTCCACTTTCAGTGATGGTATTCTGTTCTACACGTTTATAGAAAATGGTTTTGACACTGGTGTTATAGATCCAATGCGCGCCATTGGATAGATACTCTTAAAGAGTCGCTGAATAATTATATGCAGTGCTCTGAGTCACTCAGCAACGTTACTTGTGGTAGTTTCCATCATTGCATTATCATGATAGTTATGCCATCATCATAAGAAGCAGAATTATAATCATCCATAGACTGGAGCGCATGTGTTCAGAGTAGGTTATGCGATTGTTAACCACAGCAGCCACAGCGTAGCTTGGATAAGAGGTACCATGCAACGATAGCCTTTAATTAAAATACCCTCCGCTTCCACGCGCGCAGCAGACTGCACATCGGTAGCCACGCAGCAAGCGTCCCGCCCATAGTTTATTTATATACCAGGCAGAGATGGGGCATTCGAATAAAACTTCTTCGTGTGAAATGCACACCAACTGCCAGGCGAACTTTAGCATCAACAGCGTCAACTCCAGTGCCAGCCATATTCATAAGGATATTTTGAGAATACACTGTGTGCAGGAAAAAGATACATGATGTGTTTTGAATGCAATTGACAGTTAATTTTGATGGGGCACGGGAATATATTTGTAATGTAGTCACATGGTAAAGGTCATCCGAGAGCAGGACGCGATGTCTAGATGTTCTCGCACCGTTGAGTGGATGAGTCGAGTTTTCCTAAGGCATGGATTCGAAAGCGTAATCGAAACGCAGTCGTCCTTAGAAGAATCATGGCGCCTTAAGCCTTTTTAATGATTAGTTGCTGATCTTGTACTGAAGTGGCATTGCATTTGTTTTTCTGTGTTCCGTTCGGGTTACTGTCTCACGTGTTTGCTGCACATCGTGTTTATAGTTTCATGTCGCGAATATTGGTCTCTCATCTTAGAACAAATTTGTAAAAGGGTTTGATCTGTTGCATAACATATATGGGTACTTTTTGAGCAAGGGTGCAGCGCATTTACGCACATTTCTGTTCAAAACTATCTTTACTGGTTTTTGTATTAGATTAAACAGGTTAATTAATTAATTAGTGAGCGAGGTCGCCGCAGGACGCGAGATTTGATCGTGAAACAGTTAACTAGACTTAGTTTAATCTCCGTGACAATTAGGCCTATGTTTATATTCTACATTTTTTTTTTAAAAACGAAAATACAAAAACAATCATTTTTTTTGGTTTAAATTAACGTCGTTGAGGTTCAGTACAGCTCAGTGCGATGCTTAAGCTAATGATAGGCGCCTGAGAATAGGATACATGCCATGAATACCTACGAGTAGAGGAGTTCCGATAAGTTCTGCAGAGCATCAAGAGATGAGCCTAAGATTAGAAATGCTGCAAGGAAAGTATAGCAAAATCTTAGCGAGGCGACAGTTGAATGATGAGTACAGAGTATAGCCTTAATGGACAAAGATGCTACGTCAAAGCTGATGAGTCATTAAGAAGGTAACATATAGGGCACGAGCGTAGGTACACACGACTCGAAGGAATGAGGTCATGGTCCTTAATAATAAATTCCAGCCTGAGGGTGTTACAGAGTAACAAGACAAGCATACAGAATTAAATGCATAGTGTCTTAGTTGGAGCAGTGCGTATATAGAGAATCTTGATTGATGAAGTGCATTGATGAATTACGGAATCGAAGTGATGTAAAGGTAGAGTATTCATGAGCATTCAGCAAATGGCGCCTGTTATGATAACGGAACACCAGTATTTAGCAAAAGTCAGAGTAAATTCAATTGCATACACACTGCGCTGAGATCATTCCAATAGGGGACAGCATTTTCTATTATTGTTTTGAACTTTCCTTTCATCGACTTCTTGTTGAGGGTTAACTAAGGTTTTCACTTTGGCTTGCAGTATTATCAGTTGACGACTAGTGATAGTTAGACGTAAGCTCAGACTTATTATTCACCGGATGCAGTAGTCACATTTCAATAGCGAGTATAGACTGATGCAGAACAAGTTCATGCCTTGACCATGAGTGGTATAGGGTGTCATACAGAGAGACCTATATAATATAAAGCGATGCATTGAGTCTGGCTTATATCCGTTGAGTTCAACATTGTACCGTTCGATTTGTTTTGTTGTCATCATTTTCGAACAGACTTAACAATTGGCCTTGTAGAGTCGTCTTGAGGACAAGTTCATATAAGACGCGTGATATTCTATAAACAGTTGCAACATTGTCTTTAATACTGAACTATAATATAGGCAATCTAGTGTTGACGTTTTATATAGTCGATGTCTTTGCAAAGTCCTGTGGGCTTCATTCATAACATTGTTTGCGTTGAGGTCTCGCGTAGGCCTATACTACTGTTTTGGCTATGCCATTTCGATTATATTATAGTCACTACTAGACACATGAACACTATATTTAATCAATTATAGCCCTTTCATAGCATGTTAAGGCGAGTTTGTCAAAAGGTTGCGTTTGTAATATACTATAGACAGATAACTTTTACTTCAAGCAGAGTGGCACCGCATTTCTGCACAATCTTTTCCGGAACGATAGTGTCTAGATTTTGTCTTATGGTTCAATTTGATATTGCCAGTCAGGGTAGTAAATCAATTGTTTAAGGAATTACTTGGGTAGTTGACTGAGGGGTAAGTGGCGTAAGTAATTAGGGAATTAATTAGCTCTTGTATGTGGCAGGGGCCACAGACTTCCGTTAGGAGAGAGATCTGTGAGGGCGTGGCTGAAGCAGCTTGCTGAGGTAGGCTAGGCCAAGATGGCAGGTAGGCGGGTAGAGGAAAGTCTTGCAGGACAGAACCTCGGAAAGCCCTTACAAGGGAAATTTTAGGGAAGACAGACAAGGGGACAGACCGTGGATAGGAGTTAGGCGTAGAGCTGGCAGGGGCGAAAAAGGATTACCTTATATGGCCAAGAGAGCACCTTTTATGGTCACAAAAACGGGTAGAAGAAATAGACAGGGTGGACAGCCTAGGGGCAGGTAAAAACCCGGTAGAGGAAAAACACAAGGACGAATGTACTGGCAGCGAGAGCGGGCAATGGTGTAGCAAGAAGGCAGGCGGCCTGCAGTCGCACGGGCGTGGTTGCCTTGGGGCAGCCCAGGCAGAGCTGTACAGGGAAGATAGATTAGGGAAGGAGTGAAAATTACAGAGCAAGAACCGAGAGTCAAGAAGAGCATAGAATCACAATCTAGAAAGACAGTGTCAGGCAAGAAGAGAGAGAAGGAAAGTCAGACAGACTAAGAGATAGGGTAGCTTGGATGTCAACACCAACACGAGAGAAAATCTAATTGGATTTAGTCAAACCACAGACATTGGTATATAACTAAGGCGTGTGGTTATGGCGTGGTTAACTGAGTTACCCACACAGACAGAGAGACAGACTCGCGCACTCCATACGCATAGATTCAGAAAGACTTAGACAGACATAGACAGAAAATGAATAATACGCATGGTACTTTTGAGTAAAACTTATAAACATAGCTTTCTGTAATAAGTGTATTATTTTCTATATAAGGAATTGACTGTGCGGTTTCTGCATCTTTCTGAGCCGTAGATCGTGTTGTGTTGCGAATACACCGCAACACAATAAAAGTATATTAAGGTCTTTAAGTAATTATTATCTTAGAGCGAGATCCTGTGCTGCTACTGCATCACAGATATAATAGCATTGGAGAAACAGATCTTACTAAGTGTGGGTCTGGGTGTCACCATTACATCGTGGCATGATAAAAGAGCATTAAGGCTTAGATAATTATGAATCTTTTGACGTGAGAGCTAGACACTGATGATTACAATTCACAGTGTAAAAACATTAATTAATCGTAGCATTACAGCGAAGCTGTAATGTGATAATATATACGACGAACATTTATTAGTTTAGTATAAGAGTCTCCGAATAGCCAGTCTGTACAACGAGTGGAATCATGAATCTGAAATAAAGAAAACAGAACAAGTTAAACCGTGTTCCAGTAATACAAACTTGTAGAAACTGAGTAGGCTAGTTTCCAGACCAATGCAGAACAATACGGGCACCCAACAAAAAGGTTCAATAACCATAACCTCCAGGGAGAGACCGTATACATACATACATACATATATACATACATGCATTCTATAATAATTAGGCCTACCCCTTCACCACTGCGCTGAACAAATGCATGTATGTGTGTGGGCTTGTATGCCTATGTATGTATGTATCTACTATGTTTGCTTGTATGTATGTAGGTCTATGTATGTATGTATGTATGTATGTATGTATGTATGTATGTATGTATGTATGTATGTATGTATGTATGTATGTATGTATGTATGTATGTATGTATGTATGTATGTATGTATGTATGTATGTATGTATGTATGTATGTATGTATGTATGTATGTATGTATGTATGTATGTATGTATGTATGTATGTATGTAGATATGCATGTAGTATTTACGCCCCCCTAACCAGAAATCCTGGATCCGCCCCTGGCTTAGCATATCTTATCTTATCTTATTAAAGACATGACATTGTATTGTGTAAGCTTACTCAGCAGCATGATATATGGAAGCGATACATGGGCATTCAGAAAATATTTGAAAAGGAAAGTGTTATGATTTGAGAGAAAAGGATCGCTATGTAGGCCTACAGGAAACTCCTGAGGATAGGATGGACTCAGAAGGTTATCAACGAAGAGGCATAGCATACGATTGGATATGACTGAGAACCTCTTGCTGAAGATTATCCAACGCAAACAGAGACTGTTCGGATACAATTATCTGCAGAAAGAAAGATAACAGAAAGATGACGACTCTGATGTTTGGTATAACCTAATGTTGGAGGGTATCAACAAAAGAGTAAGGGATGGATGGATGATATTGAAGAGTGGTTTGAAGTATACCGCCAGAAGCTGAGACACACGGCCCAGAAGTGGAGATGCATTTCGAAGAAGGTATCGCACACCTACGGGATTCAGCCCACGGTTGTTGATGATGACCATCAAAGTAATCAGTTGCGTAGACAAGGGGGTTTCGGGGGTTAAACCCCCATCATTGACTGAAGAAAAAGTTTTCTTTATTTATCCACTTAAATAAGAAAAAACTAAACAATTGTTTGTAGTAACAATAATTATTGCTTTCTTCCCTTTGTTACTTTTTTTTTTTTATTATTTAATTTATTTACTGTAATACTGTTGGATTGGTGTCAGGAAGGGCATCCGGCCATAAACACCCCCATCATAAATTCCTGGCTGTGCCACCGAAAGCAATTGATCCTAATTTCAGCCGCTCATCGTCACTAACGGGTAATGTTAAACCTCTCAATGTAGCTACAATTTCGCAAATGGACACAAATACAAAATGTACCTGCACGTCTAGATATAACCTCAGTGTGAATTGCTTGCAGTTCTACTCAGCATCAACGTAGGCCTATAATTATAGCTCTGTATTCAATTCTCTCGGTTCGTAAATGCTGTCTTCTGAGCTAGGCCTACTATTAGTATGCATGCTCAATTGACAAATGCAGGTAAAATGTCCTGATGACTTTTATCTTTTATTTCCTACGTTAATCACTTTTCAGTACTTGGAAAAGCGCTACATGTCGAAGAACATCAGGATATTTGGAGCCTCGATTGGAATTTTATCGGCGGTAAGTAACATATCGGAGCTGTTTCTGGTGTCCGTTACGGACGGCGCCGTATTAATTGTCGTTTTTTGTTACATAACATAAGATTACATAACATATTGTAGCCCACTTAGCCGACTTAAAATGAATTGTGCAGATATAGGTAGTTTAATTTAGTATCGGCCTACGGTGAGCTAATGCAGAGTAGGATGGGGTAAAAAAAATTAATTTTATGTTAAGAATAATAACGAAAATGTAGGTCAATATTGTCAGTATCACGTAGGGCACATTAATGTTACGATGCTGTTTGTGCTATGTATTGATTTCTACCATACTGATTACTGAAGATGTCGGATGGGTGTTGCACGGTTAAAAGTAGGATATTATTGGATATTATTGGACATAATTGATCCCTTGCTGCGTATATGGTCTGTTCTGATTAAAAAATGAAACGTTGAAATTGACATTTAAAGTCCAAATAAGGCAACATAAGATTGTGTGTTGACCGTAGTTGTGCTGGTTCACATTAGCCCATAGCAGAATGAAAAGAGATGCGGTTCAAAGTTGGAGATAAATCTAAGGTTGTTTTGTTCCTAGGTACTTTACATGGGTGTGTCGATATACGCACCGTCAGCAGCTCTCGAATCCGGTATTTAGAATGATGCCATCATTTTCTCCTTCATTCTCATCAAACAATGCCAATGCTACTTCCACTGAGACTTCATCATCATCATCGTCATCATCATCATCATCACCACCACCACCACCATCATCATAATCATCATCATCATCATCAGCATCATCTTCTTCGTCTTTTTATTCGTCTTCGTCTTCTTCATCTTCTTCTTTTTCTCCTTCTCTTTTTCCTTCTCCTTCTCCTTCTCCTTCTTCTTCTTCTCCTTCTCCGTCTCCTTCTCCTTCTCCTTCTCCTTCTCCTTCTACTTCTTCTTCTTCTCCTCCTTCTTCTTCTTTTTCTTCTTCCTCCTCCTCCTCCTCTTCCTCCTCCTCCTCTTCCTCCTCCACCTCTTCCAAATCTTCTACTTCTTCATCTTCTTCTTCTTCTTCTTCTTCTTCTTCTTCTTCTTCTTCTTCTTCTTCTTCTTCTTCTTCCTCCTCCTCCTCCTCTTCTTCTTCAGGTTCTCTGCGCCCAGACAGATTCGAATGCAAAATTTTGCCTCTCCTCCGTTTCGCCTTCTTCTTGAAGACCGCCTTCATTATCATTGGTTAAATCAATAATTGAATTAGAATTGGCATCATTTATCACTACCAAATTACCAATAAATGAAATTAAATGAAATTAAATGAAAATAATGAATAATGAATGAACGAATAAATATTTTACTTGTATTCTTTCACTCAGCAACTGGTTTGTCGCTTTCCGTTTCAATCCCAGTCTGTATCGATGGCATACACTGCTCTCGTAAGTAGCCTACCGGGTACATTAAAAGTAGGAGAGACGACCGAACTATAATATTATTATTCAGCATGAAATTTCCTACAGACACAAGGTTTTGCCTGGTCATTACCAGGAATTCGTCTTAGAACCGTGGCTCTTGCCTTTTCCGCTCGAAACTCCAAACATTTACATTCACATTCCTCTCCTGCCTCCCTCTCTTCTCCTTATACTCTCTTCCTATTTTATCCTGTGCCGTTTGCATCCTTGGAACCTATTTTGTCTGTCTGTCTGTCTGCCTGTCTGTCTGTCTGTCTGTCTGTCTGTCTATCTATTAGCCTATGTTCTCGCCACTTCCCGTTTCGGGCGCTGCAGCAATGTGAAGATCACGATTACCGTAAATATGCGTGTTTAAAAGTTGTCTAACAATGATTTATAATAGATTGTTCAAAAGACTAAACGAATAACTGAAAAACAAACTAGTAGACTAAATTACGATTCGGTGGTATCTCGCTAACGAAACTTCCGGTAACACTGGACCTGTAACCTGGTGCGGTTTGTCACCTTGATTTGTCAAATTATGAACTAAACGAATATCCCCAAAAAGACGGATTAATTGACTCTACGAATAAACCAGCATTCAAATTAAAATGACCTGAAAATTGAGGCGCAGACGTTTTCTACAGCATCGGTCACCAAGTGCAGTAGGCCTATAGGGCCTAGTATATAGAGATGGTAGAGAAAGCTGACGAACTGCTGTTTAGCGCTGTTCGCAATAACAAACAGCATGTACCGGTACTCCATCCATTTTCCCCCGTCTCGCCCTCCATTTGGTCACGCGCTCCATCCTCGGGCTCATGGCTTATCTCACCTGGACAAAGATAATTATTCGAACTTCATCTCTAGGCATTATTCAAACTCATATCGCAACACATCCTAAACAAAATCACATCAAAATTATCTATATTATTAATAATATCGGAGCATGATTTCTATTAAGCTTAGGCCTACATATGAACAGAACATGAATCTAAAACGTTTGTAAGAATAATTGGTTAAAATTAATGTAGGGCCTAATTGGATGGTTTCTGTATGCCTGATTTCTATTAAGCTTACATATGAACAGAACATGAATCTAAAACGTTTGTAAAAATAATTGGTTAAAAATAATGTAATTATTGGATGGTTTCTGTCTGCCTGAAGTGTTAAACAAACAAAAACTGAATTGATAAAATTATCGGTCTTTAGTCGACCATAAATATTATTCATTGAGAAAACTTTAAAACCTTAACGAACAGTTATCGATTTTGGCAAAGATGGATGATGGTCTTGTAATCAAAGTAGGACTACTTTTGTATCCAATCTAAGCGTGGCTATCGAGCAAGCCACGATAAACTGTCAATGATTTTGACTGATGTCTGAAGGATGTATTTATAATCGTAGGGTGGAATGCGAGCTGTGATATGGACGGACGTCTTTCAGTTCTTCATCATGATCGGCGGAATGGTCGCAATTTTAGTCAAGGTATAACTTACCTTGTAAAACTATTTTTATGACGATAATGTTGCTTTAACGACGATAATGATGGCCTCGATTTCTGAAAACGGACTCTAGCAGGTTAATCGAAGAACATAAAGTCAGTCGGTCAGCTATGAAGGTCGCATTATATTTTATGCTAAACTCGATTTTAGTGGTTCATTCATTGATTTCTATAGCGCCTCCTCAACGAAATACACAGAAGCATCCTCGACTCTATAGCATGCAGGGCTTTTTTAGCGTGCAGTTGTACACAACATGCATATTGCATACATACATACATACATACATACATACACACATACACACACACATACATACATACATACATAAGATATACATGTACATACATACATACATACATGCATGCATACATACATATATGCATACATACATACATACATGCATGCATATATACGTATATGCATAGATATGCAGACATAATGGATACATACATGCATACATATAAATATATACATGTATGTATACATGCATGTACATTGTACATATTACATACATATTACATGTAGATTTGAGTCTAATAATATGGGAAGGCACCGTAAAATGTGTTGGATTGTTTGAATTATTATGTTGTTCAGTTGCAGAATAACACCTTTGGCATGGCAATTCTAACATTTTCACTGTTTTATGACGTCTGATAGGTAGTAACATCAACAATAATAATTATTATTGTGTCTCTATTTTTCACAATCAAATCATACTGTTCATAAAAAATAACTGTGAAGTAACTAAAAACAGCAAATCGAACACGTCATAATTATGTGATGAATTTGCATGGTGTTCCCAAATGGGAACACAGTAGGCCTACCATATGTGCCCATTGTTCCCAAATGGGAACAGCTCGCCATCTAGCGGCCAATAGCTGAATTGTATAAATTAATGTTTTCTGGACCTTTCATTAGCATCATTAGTCACATTTCCAAGTACAATAAAGATTGGCCATCGGGGGAAAGCTTGGGCTCTAATGGGTTAAACTACTTTTAGGTTTAGCATAGTTCATCGATACACATAATTACACATCCTGTTATTTTCATAATTTTTCATCAACTAGTATCATACCAGTGATAGGCATGCAGACATTAGAAACTGTGCGAATAATGCATAGTATGTAGACCAACACTCGATTGAACTATTTTGCTCTTTCCAAAGGGACTGATTGTCGCTGGTGGAATATCAAACGTCTTCCGATTGGCTGGGGAAGAAGGTCGACTCGTCTGGGCTAAGTAACCATCATCATCATCATCATCATCATCATCATCATCATCATCATCATCATCATCATCATCATCATCATCATCATCATCATCATCATCATCATCATCATCATCATCATCATCATCATCATCATCATCATCATCATCATCATCATCATCATCATCATCATCATCATCATCATCATCATCGTCGTCGTCGTCGTCGTCGTCGTCGTCGTCATCGTCATCGTCGTCATCGTCAGAATCAATATCGCCATCACCAGCATCAATTTAATCACCATTCAATATTGTCATCATAGTCACTCTTAGCCTACCACAATCATAGTCAGTCACCATCATCAACGCCGTCATCATATTCAGCGTCGTCATCATCACCGTCATCATTATCCTATAGTCATCACCATCCCAAACTTCATCTCTGATGTCATCTTACAGGCACCATCATCAGCACCATCATCACCGTCGTCATCATTTTCATCACCATATTCATCATCTTAGCATCCTTGGCCTACTCATCATCAGCATCATCACAATTGTTTTTCGTAACTGTTGACGTTGTCACAACAGTTTTCGCCTTTCCCCCACCTTGTCATATTTATCGCCGACAACTGACATTTGATTAAATAACCTGACGTCATGGTTTCATTGTCGCATTACACAGTTTCAATTTCGACCCACGAGAGCGCCACACCGTCTGGAGCATAGTAACTGGAAAGTTTATCTATTGCATTCATCTTTACGGTCTAATGCAGCCGTCCGTTCAGCGGTTCTCAGCCGTCGACAAACTGTCCAAGGCGAGGACGTAAGTGCCGAAAAGATATAATTAATTAATTAATTAAATTTTTCTCTTAGAAACATTGTTGATATTTGATTTAATATTGATCGGCATCAGTGATTTAACTTTGCAAGCAGTTTTGCTATTCCGGTTTAAATTTTAGTAATCAGAATTTGAAAGAGCGTTTTTGTCGCAGTCAGCTTCGAACAATTGCCTATTGGGACAGTTATGCTGTGTCACTCACAGCCAAGTACAGACTGTCCTTACGCAATGTCCTGCTGTACATGTCAAGCACCAGTTCAATTATGCACCCTGTTACAGTGGCAGAGAGGATGTTGCCAGATATTCTGCGGGAATAGCAACGTCCGTGGATTTTTACAGCAATCCCCATTTCTTGTCATCACTGTCAATCAGGTTAACTTTCCACATGCTTATTGATGCGCTTTGTGGAACTTTATCGAGTCGCTATTATTGATACGAGCACAGTACTTGTTCACGTAAACCACATTCATACATACATGGATTACTATAATACATTGTTTAATGTTTATAGGCTACATCCAAACAAATTAGTCGTCGTTTTCAATACCGAGCGATTCTTGTGGTAATAATTATGAGAACTGATTTTGTCCTGCAGAACAGTGCTGCTGAACATCCCTCCGTTTGTCATAATGCAAGCAATGGCCGGCATCATTGGTCTAATCGTCTTGGCTTGCTTCTCGAGCATCAAATGCGATCCTCTGGTAAACAGAGACATCACAAATCCGAACCAGGTGAAGCAGTTCCTTTTCAATCAATCCATCAATCAATCAGCCAGTCAGTCAGTCATTAAACCAATCAATCAATCAATTAACCAATCAATCAATCGCCATTTCTTATTGCTGCTATCAATCTATATAATAACTAGCTTGGGTACCCGGCGTTGCCCGTATTTTTAAGAATTCGCCTTGCTCCCGGCCAATTCTTTCCTTCCCCACCCTCATTGCCGGCTCCCCAACCGCCCGCTTCTCACCAAACCCAACCCCACTTTGCTCCACCTTATTAATGGGCGAAGTACGCTAAAATTTGGTCTGGCAGAGATTCCGGGTCTTAATCTGGTCAAGAAGCGGCGCCTCCAGGCGTACGCACCTAGGCCTACACGAATACGTACAGCGCTGAAAGGCTTCGATAAATACACATGACAGAGTGAAATATTATTGAAAAAAATAATAATAACCTTGACGAATAGGGTCCTTTTCAGACAAATTTGTTTTTATCGAGAGTGTTGAAGTCCCCGAGGGATCATGTTTACCTCAGGGCAAAAAAAAATATATATAAATAATAATAGTAATATACCAATAATAATAATTGTGCAAATAGCAACAAAAGTAGCCTAATAATAGGCCTAGTAACTATAATAGTAATAGTGATAGCCTATGGTAGTAGTATTAGAAATAGTAATAAGACGATTGTTTTAATAGCGTCGTAGCTCAGTCGAGGCAGAATGAAGGGACGCTGTGCACGAGTTCAACGAGTAAATGACAGTTATAATAATTATTGCGATTGTTTAATATTATCTATTGGTCGATGTAATGTCACGAGAAGACAGCAAAAATAGTTTCCTGTCTGTCGTGTGGTCTATTGTTTATTGTGGTTCAAAAACTTTTATTCTATTATCTTTATCCGATGCTCTCTTGGCGCTTGTTAACTGTAGGCCTACTGTCTTGTTATGACGACTGATTATTTTCTCGATGAAACGAATAAATACAGGACTGTTTTAAAGAAATTTTCAGAACTGCACAAACCCTGGATAAATATATATAATATATACATATTTAAGTGTCCTGAAAAACAGCTCCTTCTTATGTTACTGACATGTCAGTAACATAAGAACGAGCTGTTTTTCAGGACACTTAAATACGTATACACTACAGTAACGTGTTTGATTTTTTCTATAGTTGCTTCCATACTTTGTTGTAACAATTTTCGCTGACTCGCCCGGTTTCTCTGGACTTTTCCTGGCCACACTTTACGGAGCAGCTTTAAGGTAAGAACGTATATGAAATAACTTGGTTATTTGGCTGCAATCAAATCGCATGCACGGGAAATTCTAAGCACGAATAAATCAAATACTAAACATCTGTGATTTCAGATTCTGTAACATGTCTTTCTTCGTTCCAGAACAATCACCCCTGGACAATTAGGCTACTTCGGACAATAACCCCTTGCAGAAAAAAATGACCAAACACCAACAACAGTGGGCCTATGTGCTAGATGTGAGACCCCATACCGATATATTTATCGCATGATTATGAAAAATAATTTATGCATAGCAAATTCTGTGAAGTAAATTATTTCCTCTGTCACCAGGACAAAGTAGATCCTTTCTATAGGCCTACTGTTTTGCCCTACTTCGTCCCCTTAACTACTCTTTATTTCTTGAACCAAACTCTATCTATGGACTCAAAATGTGATTCGACCCTCATGGATAATCTGGTGCCGTGGGCATTGAGCGGCATACGGTAGCTGTCGAGTATACTTTACTCATTATTATATTGCGATTATTTTGGAATGCTTTTCAAACCATGTCCTATCATGTATTTGGTTTTTGCGTGTATCGTCAAGTACTGTATCTTCATCGCTGAGCGGTTCAGCCGCAAACTGTTGGGAGGACATATTCAAGTGGAAACTAAGCCACTTGCCAGAAACAAGAAAGGTTCTCATCAACAGACTCTTAGGTAATCATTCGGTACTCTCTTCCTCCTTGAATTCGGTTCCTTTTTCGTTATTAGTTGGAATGTTTACCTTGCAGCTGGTGTAGTACGTTTTCGAGCCTCTAAAGTCTAAACTTACTGTGCAATGCGCATGGCCTGGAGCACATTCTCACGCTCTCAATTTCGCAGTGCCATTTAGGCGCTTTATTTTGCTCGCTTTTCAACCCCAGCCTCATAAATGAGGCATAGCAAATGTCTAGTTACAGGCTACACATCAAAGATCTACACAGATCTCTCTGCCACTGTAACAGGGTGCATAATTACCCAGAGGCGTTCCAGGCTACAGCGCGAGCACTGAATCGGAATTATAGCCTACGCCAAAGCGCATGAGCAATTATTGTGAATAAGGACTTGCTCAGGGCCCTAAGCGGCGGCTTCGTGTGGATTCGAACCATCAGCCTTCCTGCTCTAGGACACCAAAATACCCCTGGACCACCGCGCCCCACATTATCTGCGATTCTCGACATTTTCATTATTTTATTTTGCGGATGTTTGTCTATTTCTCTTAAACAGACTCTTAACATGTGCATTGTGCACTGTTTACTGTGTCCTTGTTTTCCAGTGGTGCTGTTTGGAGTCTTTGCCACTGGAGTCGCTTTTCTAGCAGCTCATTTTCCAGGTCCCATCACTCAGGTAGGTATGACGTCGATAATTTCTCCGAATGATCCTAGGAGCTCTCAGGATATTTCTTCTATCCGTTGGGAATGTTTATCCATTGATCAGAAACAACTTGAAACCATCAATATAGTCTATACCATATTATGGTATTTTTTAATTTACGGTATTATTGTAAGTTGGTAACAGCAGTAATGTTGATCATGATAATTATTATCATTATTATTATTTTAAGAATAGATAGTGTCCCAGATTTTTAAATCATTCTTAATTACATCAAGGCAAAAATAATGAGAGCATCAATAATGGTAGTAATAATAATAATAGCTGTAGTAATAGGCTGGCCATCACAATTTAAAAGCAAATTTTAAGGTTTTGATTTTGAATCCGCCACTGCCACTGCTACTAGAACTGATCTTAGCACTGCTACTCGTTCTGCTGCAAGTTCTACGTCCGGTAAATGTGATTGTACTGCTATTTTGTTATAGTATTAGTAATACTACTAGTTGTACTATTATACCTTGCCTTGCCTTCAACCTTCCTCGACACGAGAGTTGGTCGGATTTTGGACAATAATATTATTCTTCTCCATCCTCTCCTGTACTATTAATACCGCTGTTGCCATTACTGATCTAGCGTCATTACAGTACTACTACTTCCACTACTAATACACCTATTATATTAATTCAGGTTCTATAAGCATGTAGTTATTAACGGCATGTTTGCAGGTTGTAATGGCGATGCTTAGCGCGGTCAACGGTCCACTGATGGCAATGTTTTTCCTTGGTGCAGTCTCCAAACAAGCCAACTGGAAGGTTGGTATACTTTCATGATTTTATACCGTAGGCCTATTCTGAGTTAAAATGTGGCATCTTAACTTTAAGATGAACTGAAGTTGTACTTGCTGTGATCAGTATGACCAGCCATTTTGAGAGGTGCTTGTGTCCAAGAGGCGCAATTTGATTTAAATTTGATACATTTCACGTCGTTACATGACTTTGTTGATCGTCTATAGATGCAATCTGTAGCCTAAATTTGTAAACATTGGATCAGTAAATGGACAGAGCGTGATGGTGTGAGATGTGTCCGCTCGTCTCCAGCACTGTCATTCATTCATTCATTCATTCATTCATTCATTCTATGGGTTTTGAAAGGGGGGTTATTCCAGATGGACGGTCCTACAACTGAGAAAGCTCGGCGTTGTCTGGCAGCTAAGCGAGCCTGTGGAACAAGGATTTTGCCTCTGGATAATCTCCGGACGTGTGACTATGTGAGACTTTAAGCATTAATTCGACCGAATTCAGTTCGAATCACAAGATATCATCGCAATATGGAGATCTGCACGATCAACGATTTCCCTTTAAAACTTATTGCTGTCACTAACATTATAGGCTATAGCCTAATACTTAGAAAGGGAATCTATAAGAACTAAACTACAAGCGACGAGTGATTAGATTCTAGTGTTTATGAAAATGGAATTATAAAGGTTATTAGATGTATAAAATTATAATTTATGTTAACTATAGGCCTATAATATTAACGATGTTGCGTATTGTATATTTGTATTGTATTGTAACCTTTTGCATTGCGTGCACACATTTATGCAGCGCCTTTATAAGTGCACAGCAATCAGTGCGTGAAACCAAGCGAAAGAAGTGGTCTTGACACAGCGCACAAAGAGGCAATATTATTGACCCACCTGTAGATAGATCTATGTAGGAACTCGTCGAATGAGGAAGCTGCGTGTGGTAACAATGATTATGCTAATTGTATCATTTCATTCTTCGACCCAAGTGAATGAGTTTGTCGATTTTTTAAAGGGTACGCTATTAGGGGGCATCGTGGGTGTAATTATGACCCTGTGGCTGAGCATGGGGTCATTGACGGTGCCCCACAAACACCCTCCTCTGCCGCCTGTATCCGTGGACCAATGCTCTCTTGGAAACGGTAACTCCTCCACTCTTTTCCCTTCCTCACTCAACTATGCTAACTACACGACCTTCGAGATGGACGATGCAATGGAAGTCAAAAACAACTGGAATGGAACAACGGATGTTCAGCCGGGATCTGGAATCCCAGTGGTAAGCACAGTCTACGAAAATATTCAATGATCACGTTTCGGTGCATCGTATAAATAATTAGCCTACATCGTATTACATAGCGTTGCGTAGCGAATGAGATAATGCCAGAAGATGGATGTCATTTGGCAAGCGACAAGTGTGATCCACATTTAGAGCGAAAACATCAGATTTAATAGTTATTGATTATAATAATTTCGAGTGGCATTATTTTGCTTTAGATTTAAATTCATTCATTTTTAAAATGATCCGTTTTAAGTAGTAGCCTAGGAACTGTTCCTACTACTGTTTTATTCTTTGCGCAGACGACTGAACTTCGAGGTCTGGAGAACTTCTATGCCATATCATATCTGTGGTTTTCACTATTTGGAATCATAATCACAGTTATCGTCGGAATGATAGCTTCTTTCGTTACAAGTAAGTAGGCCCGCAAGCTTGTCTCTGCTTAAATAATCTTCATTTAAAAATGTGAAATCATTAAAAAGGAATTATAAGGTGACTAGGCAGGAAGAGTGGCACTCAATAAAATAGAAAGTTCCGTCACACTTAGGACCCGAAGTGATCCTAGCGCCAGCGGTCCTTACGGCCCCGATAAGTAGGGCCCCTAAAGTTGCAATGCAGACCAATATACTTTATCTGGTCGATTTGAAAAGTGTAAAGAAGTGTAATAATTAATTTAATCCATTTCGGTTGCGAATGGTCTGTCTCGAACGAAAACAAAAAAACATCTGGACTTTTGAGGATACAGTTGCTTCTTAAATGTTGAAAACATTATTTGCAAGCTAAAACGATAGAAATTGTGTCTACTTTGACATTGCTTGTAAAACAGGAGACAGGAATCTGGAAGCGATGGTGGATGAACGTCTTCTTATGAGGATTCACAGCTGTGGTTGGTCGGCTGAGAACGAAAACGAAGAACATCTGGATGACAAGAATGACAAATCGTCTCAAGAAACTAAAGTAGGCGCCACATAAATGGCATTATGATCATCGTATTCGTCATAATTTTTCCTCAACCCTAAGACACAGACCATTAGATTTCTTATAGTATTTAGAGTCGTGCATGTTAGTAATCTAAAATGACACTTCGCAGTTATAATTTTGATGACAAATAATTATGCATGGTAGGCTATGAACGGAAGATCACAGGTAAGCATAAATGCCAGGAGTCGAATTATTAGATAAGTCTCAGTCTTCCTGGTTGGATGTAATTCAAAGGTCTAAAAATATTTTTACTGGCGGGTCAGCGGGAACATGCCATAGCAGTAATTGGCGGGCCATGGTGCTGAAGATGCCTGTGCAAAATAGGGCAAGGAACTGGTAGAAAGGTAGTCAAATCGAGCTACCTGCTCGATGTGACTGTTCTCCAGAAAATGTCTGAAAGATTGAGTCTTAAATGATGGAATTGTAACGTATACAAACAATGGGCTTTGGAGATCTTCATCGTCTTTATCTATCCTGAGAACATCACATGAAACTCATTAGGCATAAAAATTACAAATCTGAAATTTCATTCTCAAACTGTGCAGTCCATGCTTAGTGAGCAAAGAACCATCTCCGGCAGGGATGAAATGTCTCGCGGTCTACTATTTGGTACCCATGATGTAAGGAGATATCTAGTGCTGCTACATAGGCCTACACTAATTGCAGCCATTATTTTATTGGTTGTATAGCTATGAGTATCATGGCCTTACTTTGTTTCTCTCAGGGTCTGAAAATACTAGAAGGCAAATTCCTTATGAACGCGGAAATGTCGACAGGGAGAGAAGAAAACCAGTTCCGCAAGGAAATCGGAAGAGACATAAAGAAGGAACCTGAAAATGGTTTACTCAAGAAAGACGATTCATGAACTTCACCTTCTTGCAGCGTTGATTACACGTTTTGACTTGATTGCAAACGGCACGATAAAGTAAAATGTCTTGTAACAACAATGTCATAATACGGCTGGGGCACTTGTTTGTTTGTGCCGCTTACAATAATTTGCCCCAGCCGTAATTGCGAATATAATGTCTGATTGAAGACTGAAGAGTGGCAGCTATTTGACCAGGTGATCATCGACCGGACCATCAAACAGTAGCGTCTACGTCTACGGTCGTGTGTTCGTGAACAAAAAGAATATTTGGAACGTATATAGCTGAATTTTAAAGTATATGAGTTATGCATTATAAATATGAAATTAGCCTACTAGCGCTTAACTATGTAAATAGGTCTAGTTTAAACTTCAAGCATTTGTATTTTAGGCTATATAAAAATTCAGACCTACCTTAAACTATTTTTGCTACACAAGTCAAGTCAAGTCAAGTTAGTCAAGTCAAGTTTATTGCTACCATAAAAGAAAAAATATATACAGCAATTACAACATCTCAAGTCGTTGCTTTCAAGTTAACCGAGTTCTTAATCCTCTATTATTGTTGTGAAAGCTTGCAGTTAATGTATAAAACCTTCAAGTAGGCCTATTTGGATATCAGGCCTACCTTACTTCAAATGGTTTTCTATTTTTAACAACATCCACTAGACAAAACCAATTACCCGACCTTGTTCTATATCTCAGTTTTGTTACAACTTATTCCTAATATACAGGGTGGGTCAAAAATACTCCATAAGTTTTTTGCCAATATCCTGGCTAGAAGTAAGAACATCGAAATGAAATTCTACAGTCTTAAAGACAATTCTTATTTACACATGATGGCTAGATTTCAACGCCTGCAAAATTTCATTTCGAAATTCTTATTTCTGGCCAAGATAATTATTGGCAAAAACCGTACGTGGGTCTTTCTTGGTCCACCCTGTAGACTTTACTTTACAAGTAAACTGCAAGAGGGGATAGAGCAGCTAAGGATGGCAATAAATTCTCTGGAGTTATCTCAGAGGACCCAAGTAAAAATTATGTGGAGAATCTTCATCGTCGGAGAACACGAAGTCCAGCCAAGCGTCAGTAAGCTCATCGCGATTGATCTTTCCATCATGATTGGCATCGATGACTTTGAACGTTTGCTCTGCGAAGCTCGTGTCCGGTATTCCCAAGCCGTCGTATCCTCTGCGGAATTCCTGGGAATCAATGAAGCCGTCCTTGTTGGTATCCATAGTACCGAAAAAGAGATGGCAGGCGGCCCGAATACACGTCTTCAGCTCGGGATCGTTCCTTTGCTTCAGAAGGGAGTCGACCATCAGAGTTTCAGTCAGGTGTTCCTTTTGATGCGTTTTCGTTGAACCAGTGTATTTCAGCCAAAGCTGTAACCGTTATTGAATAAGCATTAATAAGATGTAACTATAATAGCGCACCATTAGGGCCCATTTGTGGGGCGCATTGGTGTAGTGGTGGCGTCGTTGCCTTTAGCCTGAAGGTTCGAGGTTCGAATCCACCTCGCCGCGTAAGGACCTTGGGCAAGTCACTCACTCACAATTGCTCAACGCTTCGACGTGAAACTCCGATGCAGTGTCCGCTCTGTAGTCGGGAGCGCCACTGAGTAGCAAGAGCTTGAATGGGGCGCTATAACAAGTGCACATATAAACAAAAAAAATTATCCCAACGTGGCGTCGACAGGGACATCTGCAATTGAAGGAGCGCCAGAGGGGTTGAAACGGAATCGATGCAGTCGGAGGAAGTGCACGATGTGGGTCTTCGCACACAGTAAACGTTCCCCATTACCTGTCCTACCTAAGGAAGAATAAAGGTCAACGATTTGCGAGTCTCCACTATAATTGTTGGGAAAGGGGAACCTGGGCTGGGAAAACGGTCATCGTCTCGGGGTAACTAGAGTTTAGTGGAGTTTTAGTAGAATACGACTAATAACTATATAACATGTGTCCGGATAAAACGTAGAACACACAAAAAGTGTCATAACACGGTGAAAACTGTTAGGATTTGTCTGAAATTGCCAACACAGCAACAGTGACCATATTTACACGAGATCCTAAAAACCGATTAGAAATATTCGCGAGTTTGTCAAATTTATGAGCGTTTAAAATGCATCACCCAAAAATTGAACTTTCCAACATGGAAAACCTGAGAGGTAGTGAAATTCAGTTAAATATGGTGCTCAAAATGTCATTCTTGTTCATATTGCTACCCATTGCTACATTTTACTATTCTCCTAATATTCTTTGGGTGGATTTGAGGTTACAGGTTAGTCAGAACTCCAGTCAACATTAGAGTTATTTTGGAAGTTTCTTGACCATCTTGCTAAGGGTTACAGAGACCGCAGAGGACGGTGGTGAACGAGATAGAAATCGGTGACCAACGCGAGAGACTGGAAGGCGATTTCAACTAATTAGGTCGTAACCAAACTTGATGATTTCGTTATATTATTAGTTGCGTCGGCTTATCTTTTACAAGCAGTTGCAGTGAATTTTAAAGTATATTGAAACAATAAGAATATAATAACATTGACCTACGTCATACATGGTTCTTCTTCCTTCTTTCAGCGAAATAACCAAATCTCTGCAGACATCAATAATTCTTCTTCTTCTACAATCTACATAGACGAACGAAACTGCCACACCATAAATATAATATGCACTGTATGCACATTGCACAAGCACCTATTCTTGTTTGTTACCTTTGGCAACGACGCTGTATCAATTTGACAACTAAGCAGCTTTAAATGCATCATGTTTCTATACATTTTGTTAGATGAATTAGCTCACATTGTGACAGATTTCTCTAATTTTGTCCTGTTGGACAGGATCGTCTTTTTCCGGTGCACACATTCCTTCGGTCTTGACACCGAAATCCGCCATGGAAACGACGCCGTCCTTGTCGAAATCTATGAGTTGGAAATATGTTCCAATCTTTCTTTTCCAAAGCTCAGACATTTTTGGACCAGAAGTCTCAGAAGATTGACCGTTACCTGCAAAACAAAGCATGCACGAAACGTATGGGTTAATTCATCACCAAAACAACGACTGGCACAATTATAAATACTGGAAGCCAAATTAAATGACAACTAAAAGTGGTCATGGGTGCCTGCACGTAGTGGCAACAGTGGCGCTTTCCACCAGAAAATTGAACCTATAACCTGTTATATTTTAGTTTTTAAGTTCTTCATTTAGTGCATTCACACTAAACTTGACTAGAGCACTAATTATAGGCCTACGCAAAGTGAATGTGATAAATTTACATTAGAAACGTCTATGAAAAAAACAATGCTCTTAGTTTCTTGCATTACATTTTCAAGCTATTGTTAAAAATGTGACCGTGACCATTGTGTTTGTTTCACGAGATATCGTGGTTAAACCGCGAGATATCTCGTAACTGGCTGCCAACGTGTAAAGGTCAATCGATGTTGTGGTGTTCTTTAGCTTATTTAATCGTATTAATATTTTCGAAATACACCTTTTCATGGTATTTTTACTTAGGCCTACTTTCGCGAAAACATTGGCCTTTAGATCGTCGCAGGTGGCGGAAATATTGGGCTATCGATCGCCGTACGTCAGGCCTCTCTATTCTGTGTCTATCTGCGGCGGCCATAATGTTTACTTGCTACCGAGCAGTCAGTAGCAATAACCCATAAACTTAACCTACCTAGTTTGGGTGTTATACGCATATCCACAACTTCTAATACGTGTCTAATACTTGACAAATCAGGAAATTAGTATTTTGTCGCAGATTAAGTAGTTACCAGGGACGCAGGCATCATCTAGAAGTTTGCTTATGTTGGCCCTTCTAGTTGGAATCGCCTCCCTCACAAGCTAGGCCTATGTCTTGAGCTCCTTGGTCTCTCTCTTCCTCTGTTTCGTAAACGCCTGAAGACTTTACTATTTGCTAGCGGCACTCCTCCGAAGTCCGGTCCCAAATTATTTCGCATGGCTTGTCACATAGATATGCTTCTCCAATGCTTGCTTACCCAACCTTATATAGAATGACGTCATTATTGAGGCCATTTTGTTTACCAGTACATTTCTTGACAGATTTCGAAGGTTTAAATATGCATCCAGCTTCTACTTCAGATCTAAAATACCTTCGTCCAGCTTCTATTTCTCGTTAGTTATTTCGTTAATCCAGCTTCTAATTCAGATATAAAATACCCTTATCCAGCTTCCATTACTTAAGCGTTTCTTCATCAATCCGGCTTCTATTTCAGCTCTAAAATACCTTCATCTAGCTTTTATTTCTCGTCAATCCAACTTCTATTTCACTGAAAAAGAGCCATCATCCAAATTCCATTTCTCTTGCGTTTTTTCATCAATCCAACCTCCATTTCACCTGTAAAAAACTTTCATTAAGGCTCCAGCTTCCGTTTCTTAAGCGCTAATTCCGATTAAATTTCAGATGTAACCGGAGGTGAATTAATTTTTGCATGTAAAATTTCGTATAAGGGGTTTCTGTGTGTGGCGGTTAATTACCGTAACCGACAAGTGGGCCTACCAAGTTTTCTTCAATTATGTGAACGGTTTGTGAGACAAATGCTGTGAAATAATTTGGGGCCGGACTTCGGAGGAGTGCCCAATTACAATTACAATCCAGTCGACTAATAGCACTGGCCAGCTTTTATGTGTCGACTCTATGCCAGGTTAATCAGACCATGACGGTTTTACCTGGCCACGCATGTTATAGGCTGTCAGCCGAATCAAACATCTGAAGCGTATAAAACTTACTGTAGACCAAAATGCTATAAAAGTGCCCATATTAATTTTATAACAACCAGTAGCATTGTATTTAGGTTCAAGTTAGCTCCACGATGCTTAGCAGTAACTTACCTTCTCAAAATCGAACAGAAGCAAAATTTAGTTTAAAACGTCAACGCCAACCTCTCTCAAAGGTAAACAATTAGGGATGCCACTCTGAATTTTAAAATAGGTCATCTCCGGTAGAAAAAAAAGCTAGAATAGGCTAGATTGAGAATCAATAATTATAAAAAAATACATGGATTTTTCCGGCTTGAAATTTCTGACTTGTTTTGATCATCCGACGGGAGGGAGGGACGGACGGACGGAGGGACGGAGGATGGGACGGAAGAAGGGAGGGACGGACGGACGGAGGAAGGGAGCAAATGGGGCGAAGTGAGGGTGGGGACTGGGGAAGTTGGGAATTGGCCGGGAACGCGGCGAATCCTAAAATTCCCGGGCAACGCCGAGTACCCCGGCTAGTATTCGTAATCGTAATCTTAAACTCGGAATTTCTAAAGCGCTACTCGAAAGCCCAGCGCGGGGCACCAGCTTACTCACGAGCGCTGCGTTGAGTCAGAAAGGTTGTCCGTGAGAGTAGTCCGTAGAGGTCCGGGTCGAGACATTATCTCTTCAATAACAGTTGGTGGTCTCACTAAAAGTGATATAACTTGGTCTGCATGACATAATATTTTGATGAAATCTGGCGATCATGACTTTGTGTAAATATGATTTGTTTTTAAACCTGTAAAATCTCATTTCGAAATTCTAACTTGTGGCCAAAATAATGGCAAAAATCGGAGAGGTCTTTTTATGACCCATCCTTTAGAGCTTAGTTAGGCCTATCTGTCTCAGACAAGGTGATTGAGTAGCCTACTTACTAAGTAGGCTACTAAATCACCTTGTCCATTAATGAGAATGCAGAGAATAGTTCCATATGGTAGGCCTATTAAGTAGTGTCATAAGTATTAACGAGATCCAGACCGTAGACGCAGTAGGCCCTATAGTGTGGTACCGGTAGCCTAGCTGTCCCGGATGTGACACCCGTCTTCATATCCACTAGCTGTGGCTGCGTAACAGTCTGCAGACCTCCATCCGGAGTGTACTGGAGGAGCGCATTTTTCGTGACCGAAGGCCTATTCAAGACATCGATAACCTTATAGATTGAAGAGTGGCAACTGTTCGACCACGTCATCGTCGACCGGACCAGGACTATCAAACAGTGGCGTCCACGTCTACGGTCGTGTGTCCGTGAACAAGGAGGACATTTTTAACACTGAACTGTAGCTGAACTTCACTTTATTTCAGCTTCTGCATGTTGGAAATTTTCCTTTTACGGCGCTGCGTCTCAAACGCTCATACATGTAAACTTGACAAACTCACGAACATTTCTAATCGGCGTTTGGATTTGTTGGTAATATGGCTACAGTTACTGTAGGCTAACTGTTGTTTTTAAAATTCAGGCAAACACTAGGCTAAAAGTTGTGAACTAGTTACGACACTTTTCGTTGGGGGTCTACATTTCATTGGTTGAAAATTGGCTTGCAGTGTTGTCTATAGGCCTAATTCTTGTCTATAATTCTATAATAGGCCTACGCTATTCACTTTATAATTAATTAGGCCTAAACCGTTTCTTTCATTGGGTCGAAATTGATTTTCTGGTGAAACAGGTTTCAGATGTATATCTTGTGACGTTGCTGTTTTGGAATACAGCATCAATATATACAGGGTGGCCCAAAAAAAGTGATAACACCTCGTATAATGTACTATAATTAGTTCAAATCTGTTTAGACTATATCCATAATAGCTGAAAAAGTTCACTAATTTACTTACTTAACTGTTTAGTCATTTGACATCATTATTACGACAACTTTCGGTCAACATTTTTTATTTTTTATTTGCCAATCGTCAACTTCTGCGTGTTTTGAAGATATTTGAACCAGAATGACAAAAATCCCAACAAAAGACCGTATTCTGATTAAAAATTTGCGAATTGAGAAACATTGGAGTGATGAAAAATGTGTTTCCACACAAAGCCTATAGTCAGTTGGGTTATTAAATAAATTGATAATGACGGTACAACATAACGTAAACGCGGAAGTGGTCGACCAAAGTCTGCTAGAACACGACAGAACATTGAGCGGGTGAGTGAGCTGATCTGCAGTCAAGAAGATGATCCTCACAGTCACAAAGTCCGTGGGAAATTCAAAGAGAAAAGGGTATATCACGGTCGTCGGTGTAACGTATTGTAAAGCAATATTTACAACTGAAAACGAACAAGCGTGTGATCGGGCAGACGCTCAACGCAAATTGCAAATTGAAACGTTTGCAACGTAGTTAGCAGCTACTTGAACAGTTTCCTAATGACAGAAGTGTACGAACCATCTGGTTTACCCACAACAAGATATTCACCTTTGCCACGCCAGTTAATTCCCAGCATGGTCGTATTTATTCAATTGAATCAAAGAAAAGACAATTAAGTTCCAGAAAGGAGACATACGAGAACTTGAACTTTTCAGCTGCGGTATCATGGTATCAGTTGGTGTTTCTCGCTTACAAAAAGTTGTTCAGAAGCAAGAGGGACACATTGAACATGTTTTATGAGTAGAGTAATTACTACTTTGCATACGACAGTAAATTACAAAACGTTATATTGATTCAATTATATTAAATGACCCTTTGCTAGGTTGTGTTATCACTTTTTTGGGCCACCCTGTACATGTACGTGTAGCCTACTGCAATTAACACAGATTTTATGCTTTAAAATGCAAAAATTGACACAATGCTGGACATTCTCCTATCAGTCCCATGTATACAGCTGGTCTTAGTAAACCGTTTTCCGCTTCTGTCATTAGTTCGCTTTTGACCGTCTTGTGAATTTGGTTTTCAGATGCATTTGAAGACGTCGTTTTCACGTCCTTAAGAAAATCATGTTCTGGTCCATTCAGACCCTGAAAAAACAATACAAAGTAAGGCCAATATAATTATTGAAAGAATTTTCTTAACTTCAGAACCCACACTACGATCAGCGTTCAACAACTAGGCCTATTATAGCATCTCCTTGTAATTCTCTTTCTAAGACTGAACTCTTCAGGTTTGGAACTTTTAGCTTAGCAGAAAATTAATATAAAACAGATGATTATGATGATAATAATATTTATTTTGCGCGTAGCGCATAGCCTAATACTTTAATTTCTTGAAGCGCTGTGTAATTCTTGTCGTCCAGATGTTCTTTGTTTTCGTTCTCGTCCGTCCATCCGCAAATGTTTACCCTCATCAGAAGACGTTCATCAACCTTCGCTTCCAGATCTTTGTCTCCTGTTTCAAAAGAATTGCAGTTCAGGCTGAGCCGAGATTGTTCTTATCGGCTCTATAATTCTACACGAACAGATCTGGTCTTAGACCTCTAGGCCCCTTCGCCTTATCTGAGTCTTCTGATGACAATGATAGGCCTACCAATAATTATGCAATAATTAGTAAACAACCGATTTAAAACGATGAACAATTTTTTTGCAATACCAAGAAGTTCTTGCTGTGCTTTTAAAACAGGAGAGAATAATGATATATTTGCAAGGTGATCTTCACCTGGATTAGGCCTACATTGGGATGCACTAAAGTGAGCTTCAATAACTATTTATTCTTTCTGCTCATCTTCGTCACTTCAGTATTCTTCTTCTTCTTCTTCTTCTTGTTCTTGTTCTTCTTCTTCTTATTATTCTTCTCGACCGGATATGCGTTGAATTAGATAATATAGGTCTATTATAACAGCGTATATTGGAGAAAGTTCAGGTAAAAGTATCCTGTAGTACTTACTCATAATGAGGGATGCTATTATTCCTATGATTCCTGTGACTATGATTCCAAATAGTGTCAACCACAGATATGAAATGGCATAGAAGTTCTCCAGTCCTCGAAGTTGGGTCGTCTGCGAAAAGATAGTTACGCAGGGCTTTTTTTTAGACGTGCAGTTCTACACAAAATGTGCGGTTGTAGAAGCACGTCTGTACAGTTAAAACTAGCAAAAAGGGTCATTGGTCTCCGATTTTAAGTAATTTATCATGAATGATGTGAAAGGAAAGAAGTAGTTGTGCAGTTCTAAAAGTTCCTTAAAACCAGCCCTGTAGTAACGAAGCATTTTGAAAGATGAATCTGTTCAAACGTCATGCAATTCATTTTAAACCAAGCAATCAATCATAATTTATAATTTATATAGCGCCGCTTCAAGGTACCTATTCAGAGGCGCTCCCGGCCGAGATCTAGCATACTTAATTCATCTGACTGGACATCTGAAGCGAGCCAGCAAGTCTTACATTCTGCAGCGCGCATGGTATGACAAATTATTAAGTTATCCACATGTCTAGCAACATTCTGGAGCGGCTAACCACGGGTTTCCTTTCCTCTTTGTAAGCGCATTTAGATGGCTTCCCATGTAGTATTGAAAGCTTAACTCGAACCAGTTCTTCAGCTTTCTGGTCCAAACTCAAACTCTGCTCCCTAAGCATGTTAGAGTCGGCAGTGGGCGGCGCTTGTGACCTCCTCGGAAGAACGCCATGCATATAAATTCAAGAATTAATAAATGCATATGGAACGCATTGTGATGTTTATCCTTCACGTGCAGACTATAGGCTACCCATGACTTCCATCTCGCTTGCAACGCCAGTCAATCTTTATTTCTTAAGTCTCCTAAATCTTTTTTCTTTAGTCGTGGCTGGACTGGGAGCGCCTCTGAGTAGTTTCTCTAAGGGGCGCTATATAAATTCTAATAATGAATGAATGAACGCGATATAATTCAATACAATACACTATCGAGTTCTACAATGTAACACTAAGTAGCTACTGTATTTTCGTAGACAGTGCTTGCTAGAGTAACTGGCATTCTTGATCCTGACAAAGCCTCCGTTGTTCCATTCCAGTTGTCTTTCACGTCGATTCCATCAACAACGACGAAGGACGTGTAACTGGTGTAGTTCAATGATGAATGGAAAAGAGTGTAGTTCGCATTTCCAATAGAGCATTGTTCCACGGATACAGGCGGCAGAGGTGGATGTTTGTGGCGCACTGTAAGGGAACCCATACTCAACCACATGGTAATCATTAAGCCCACGATGCCCCCAAATAGCGCACCCTAAAACAAACATAATTCTTACCCAATTCAGTAACCTAACTGGTCATTGTTATCATCACATTAATTTAATCATATACGATACTCATAGTCAGCACCCTTTAAAATAAATGCATCGTTTAGAATATCCGTTACACTCGCATGAGTTTTTTATATACATGTATAAGATGTTTAGTGCAGATCTGTTAAAACAGAAATAATGTCTTACTCACTAGTTGGAAACAAAGAGTGGACACACACGCACGGGGTGTGTAGTTGATGCAATCATTTTGGACCACCAGAAGGCGTTTAATAGAGTGAATATCTTATATGCACATTCAAAAGATATTGAATTGGGGATGCTAACAGAATGGATTCAGGACTTTAAAACATAGTGGGCATCATTTACCCGCGTGAACTTCCACAAGGACGAATGTTAGAGGCCTCAGGTTAGGCTACTGTAATTCTCAATTTACATAAATGAAATACCATGCATCACAGAAAGTGCAGTGAAACAATAATTGAAGACTATTACGTAATCGAATTTATCATAAAAAGTCGTCACAAATCCGATGATCATCATCAACAGAACGATGGCAATAAGTAATTAAGTATAATATCTACCTTCCAGTTGGCGTGTTTGGAGACTGCGCCAAGGAAGAAAATCGCCATTAGTGGACCGCTGACCGAACTAAGCATGGCCATAGCCACCTGAAAACAGAGGGGTAAAAACAGTATGCTTAACAGCAATAATAAAATAAGCATTAGTGGCAGTTGTAGCCACAGGGTAGCGGTGGTAGTAGCAACAACAGAAGAAGTAATCGCATATCTATAATACAAATCTAGAATCTTAATAGATTCGGATCCTCAAATGTTTATGAGAAGTTTATATAAAATCATCCATCGGATGGAAGAAACGTTTTGACAGCTCTTGTGGTGATTCTAACGATGAATAACAGTATACTTACTTGTGAGATGGGACCTGGGAAAGAGGCCGCGAGAAACGACACTCCGATGGACAAGGCTCCAAACAGCACGACTGGAAAACAAAGATACCCTACAGAGAATTGTAGGCCAATTAACCAGTCAAATCTTTTATGGCAACCATAATGTGGGGCGCGGTGGTGTATTGGTGACGTCGATGCATTGGAACCGTAAGGTTCGAGGTTCGAATCCACCTAGCCGCGTAAGGACCTTGGGCAAGTCCTTCACTCACAATTGCTCAGCGCTTCGGCGTGAAACTCCGATGCAGTGTCCGCTCTGCATTCGGGAGCGCCTCTGAGTAGAGAGATATTGAAGAGGCGCTACAACAAGTCCACATACAATCAATTTACAGGCCTATTACAGAATAGGAATTACAGAAAAAGTGACGTGTTTAACGTTAGCAAGCAAGTAACATGGGAGGATCTAAAAGAATACAAATCACGCTGAAACAGTTGCACGTCGTCTCTGCTCTGGATAGGTCTACTAATATCACATGGAGGCAGCATGAATGCAAAAAGCTTATAATTTTATAAGCTAATCTTGGTGTAGGCTAACCGAAAGGAAGAAAAATAATTAAAAGCTAATCAACGATTGTTTAGTATCTAATAATAATTAAAAGTATCATGATAAAGTTAATTAGGAAAGACATCAGTTAAACTGGTAATTTATCATGGTTGTGCTTGTCGAAGACCATCGTTGCTCTCAAGCGCAAGCCTTGTCATTGAGTCTAGGCCTACTGAGCACTGACTCGCACGGAAAGACATGGACAGCAATTATATGGATGGCCCCTTCACCCAGATGAACGTAGGCTACCTCACTGACATTGCTTCAAACTTTAACTTTAAAGCATTGAAAAAATGTAGGCCTACTGTGCAGTTCGAATGTGGCGTTGTGCGACTTCAGAAATGAACTTAGACGTGAAAAAATTTCTGCCTGACATTTGTTCTGTTAAAAGTTTCCATAAATTATTATGCGACATAGGCTACTGTAGTGCGAGATCGTCTTGGCCAGAGTCAACCGAATGTAATGAAAGTAAGTTACCCAGGAGTCTGTTGATGAAAGCCTTCCTTATATCAGGCAAGTGACTTAGTTTCCATGCGAGAATGTCCTCCCAACAGTTTGCCGCTGAACCACTGAGGGACGATGATACAGAACTTCACCATACATGCAAAACCAAACACACAACTTACAGGCATTGCATTGTATGGAAGCAGTACAAGAAAATCGTACAAGTCGCAAAACTGGCCGCGTATCGTTGTCAGGGCCGTCTTATGGTCATCGTAGGCCCTAGGCACTTTTGCATATTAATCTATTCGTAGGCCCCTAGGGTCTATCCAACTCAACTCTGCATTAATTCAAATTGCAACACATTTACATTAGGCCTATTCTTAAAATTATGCTAAACCATGTTTTGTGAACGTATTTCAGTTTTGATTTTAAATCTCAATCTACTTTATCAACTGAAGAAATAGTGATTAGAGCAAAAGCATTAATTGAGATATTATATCCATGTGATCTAGAAGATGCATTTATTGACGAATTTCTTTTGTTTTCTCGAATGTTTGCAGATAGTAAATCTGTAGCTGAAATGATTAGTTCACAAATAGCTGACAAGCTGGTCTCCAGTTTTCCAAATGTCAATATTGCTTTTAGAATTTATCTTTCTATCTTTGGAACAAGTTGTGAAGGTGAACGTTCTTTTTCGAAAATGAAAATTATCAAAAATTACCTTCGGTCAACGATGGGACAGTCACGATTATCCTCCCTTGCATTACTTTCAATTGAAAACGACTCAATGCGAGAAATGACATTTGAAGACGTTATAAGCGATTTCGCGAATGCAAAGAGCCGCAAAGTTAACATAGCTAATGTTACTGTTTCATTGGCTAACTCTAGCCTTGAAAAAAGTTATCAAGTTTTCTTTTCTGTTTGTTTTTTCCGGTCATTGACCAATCACTGCATTTATATTTTAATAGGCCTATAGATCTATGTTTTTCTCAGGATTTCGTAGGCCCCTAGAAAGTTCGTAGGCCCTAGGCACAGTGCCTACTGTGCCTACTGGATAAGATGGCCCTGATCGTTGTCGTTCAGACATCGCAACTCAGGTGGAACAGGACATGACACATAAAATCAACATGAACCATGACATCCCAATTATAAAAAAGTTTCGATTAAATCTTCCCATTTATTATTTCCTTTGGATTTTCAATAATTTAATTCTCGCAGTTTATTATTTAACACACATCTATCTTGCATAGGTTTAGGCCTATATACACGAACGTTGGACAAACATTTTCAGTGAAGCAGATTATTCTCAAAAAGTGGCAATTAATGTTTGCGGAAGCAATACACATCAGAAGTTGACATTAATTTTATAATAATGTATTATGTGTATGGTTCTAACTGTAGCAATCACCGATCCTCTTATTTCTTAGCAGAATAAGAATTATTATTAGTCATTTGGTTGTGACAGTAGAGTTTCATGCTTTCATCTGAATAGATTATGACTAAGTATTTAAATTTGTTCATGCACTTCCTTACCTCAGCGCTGCTCCATACAGTGTGGCTAAGAAAAGCCCCGAGAGTCCAGGAGAGTCAGCGAAAATTGTTACAACAAAGAAGGGAAGCAGCTGTATAAAGAAAATATCAAACACATTACTGAGTGTCAATAGAACCATGTTGCTTTTCAGCATGACATGCGACAAGAAACAACAGATCATTTGCAATGCAATGTAATGTACCAGTCATGCAATGTAATGTAATGTAATGTAATGTAATGTAATGTAATGCAATGTAATGTCATGCAATGGAGTAGCCTATTAAAGCCTAATATGAAAAAATAGGATTATTCAAATGTAACGCCTTTTCGTAAGATTGCAGCGACCAATAGGCTATATTGATAGCAGCAACAAGAAATGTTGATCGATTAATTGACTCACTGATTGACTGATTGATTGATTTATTGATTGATTAACTGATTGACTGATTGATTTATTGATTGATTGACTGATTTATTGATTGATTGAGAAGGAGCTGCTTCACCTGGTTAGGATTTGCGATGTCTTTGTTGGCCAGAGGATCGCATTTGATGCTCGAGTAGTAAGCTAAGACGATCAGCCCTATGATACAGGCCGTGACATTCGTTATGATTAGCGTAGGGATGTTTATCAGAATCGTTCTGTAGCAAAAGATCCATAATAATCACAGAAGCCGTTCGTATATATTATTATGAGGATGACGACCAAAATACACCGTGGTTAAAAAAAGGAAGCCAAATTGTTTTGCATAATTATATCTCTAATACCTGATGACATATCAAGCTAAAGTTTTCCAAATATTTAGAGAATTGGACCAAGAATATGATTCAAAAATTTCACGAGACAAAGTTGAACGGATAAAAAGATATGAATCTTTCAACTTCATATGCCAAAATTTCAGTTTACAGGCAATTTTCTGTTAAATTCAATAAAATGTAAATAAAACTGCTTTTCATTATCTTTATGGCCTGATAATTAATCATTCTAAACTTTTCTAGATATGTAGAGAATTGAACTAACAATATGATTCCAACAGTATGGTTTGATTATTCAAATCTGGACTATTCGGAGGCCATAATGTGGAAGAAATGAAGTAGGCCTATAGCGTCTGTCTTGTCAGCAACGAAGTAGTGAAGCGCAGGTCCACTTAATATAACTTTCGGTTTAACTGAAAAACTTTAATTTTTCAGTCTACCTACATGTATAAGTCCTGGGCATGACGTTAAACTGCATTCACAGAGAACAAACAATGTCCCTGTGCCGGTCCTAAGCCCGGACAAAGGAGGAAGGTTTGCCAGATGGGTGGCGACACACTGGCAGTAAAAGACCAAGACGATTGTAATCCGCCAAAACCACGACACAAGTAACATAGCTACCCAGATGCTTCAAGGTGTCATGATGTGAAGCAGACATGCACAGGCCGGTCATGACAGACCGGTGGGGAGAGTTGGAGGATAGAGCGTGGGACACATACGGGCATTGACCCATGTTGTCCTTCATGCTTCTCTCCCAATAATTTTATTCTCTTCAATCAGATAATGTGGTCTAGATGCTCCAAGATGTTAATGGTATGAAGCAGACCTGCTGACCGGACCGGCTGAAGCTGGGCAACATGGCGCGAGACAGACTCAAACAGAGAGTGGCGTCGGACACCTACGGGCTGTCAGCCCATGGACTATGATGATAATTTGGATAGCTTTAATGACCGCCGAACTTCAGTGTGCAATTCTGAGCTTTGTAAGGAGGGCATTGTCAACTTTCAGTTGTATTGTATTGTATTGTAGGCCTATCACACACGATACTGAGTCAGTTTGCTATGAACGGTTTGTCATTCAACATGATAGGCCTATGCTGCAAAACACCAATAGACCTATCAATACACGTCTAATACCTCGAGCCTTTGAGACTGCGTTCTACTCTGCTCTTAAGACTGTTCTCTTTAGCCGTGGTTGGGTCGGGAGCGCTTCTGAGTAGATACTCTTGAAGAGGCGCTATATAAATGTCTGAAATGAATGAATGAAACATTATATCGATTCGATTAAACTACCCAATGCTTTTTAATAATGAGATTGGCTGCGATGATGATGATGATGATGATGATGATGATGATGATGATGATGATGATGATGATGATGATGATTGTGATAAACCTCCTTGTGATCACCTCCTCCTATCAGTCTCTTCGGAAGCTTCTTCGTATAAGTTCGTGGTAGCATAGGCCTATCCCTAGATAACTGTTTCATTAGCTAAATGGCTAGGTAAAGAATCTACAGACTTTCACTGTTTTGTAACCAACAACGACGACGTGTTTAAGTCTTCTTATTATACTCCAAAATCCGATGTAAAGTAAAACGATCAGCAACAACACAACAATGACTACACTTGCATTATCATAACAACTACACGACTACTACCTTTATCAGTCTACTCTATCGCAACTCAACAACAACTATTACAGCCTATCTCAACGGCTCTCAACACACAACACTCCTTCTTCACTTCCACTCCCTTCTTGTACACTCAACGTACGCTCGTCTAGACATCACGCGCTGTCCAGTCAATCACCTGTCCAGACGCCGCGCGCCAATTTGCGGCTGACCTACCTGCATAGCTGTACTACAATCGTCGTGCACTGATTAAATTAGCTGACATTACCTCCTTCCTTTCTTTTGAAGAGAGCTAATTAATCTTTAAATTAGCGAACGTATAATGCTTAAACTAAATACAAACAATTCCTATACTAAATGCAATCACAAAATATCTTATACTACAATCTCGATAAGCAGTCCGTTACTACATTCAGCTTTCCCTTCTTATAGTTCAACAGAATGTCAAAATTTTGCAATGATAAAGACCATCGGACTAACTTAGCAGACTTCGACATTGACTCAGTCAAATAAACTAAAGGATTATGGTCAGTGAACACATTAATCTTGGAACCAATAATAATTTCTTTCAATTTGTTTAAAGCCCATATGATTGCATAGGCTTCCTTCTCAATCGTCGCCCATCTCTTCTGGGTATCTGTCAGCTTCTGACTGATAAATGAAACGGGACGTTCTATCCCTTCATCGTCCACTTGTGACAGCACAGCTCCGACAGCAAAATCACTGCTATCACAGTACAAATTAAATGGTTTGCCAACCTCGAACATGTATAAAATTACATTTGATAAAACAATTTCTTTAAGAGAATCAAAAGATTTCTGGTGGTCCTCAGTCCAAACAATGTTCTCAGGTGTCTGCTTGCTAGTTAAATCTGTCAATGGTTTAGCAATTTCAGCAAAATTACAAATAAAATGTCTGTAGAAACCAAAAAATATCAATCAATTAGTTAGCAAGTGTTAGGATTTTTTTTTAAATTAATCAAACTGTCAATCCTATCTGGATTCATCATCTTCTTCCCTGATCCTATGAGGTGACCGATGAATTTCACCTCACTCTTACCAAACACACATTTCTTCAAGTTCAAGGTTACATTATGCAGTCGTATTTGTTTCAAAAACAATTCTAAATGTTTCAAATGAATGTTCCAATCATCAGAATGTACTGCAATGTCATCTACATACGGCTCATTGCATACAGCACTTGCTTAGACATCTTGATTGCTAAATCACTAATTTGTTCCTCACCCACTTGAAGTGATTTCTGTTGCTCGCTGGTAAGATGTCCGATCTGTTCATAGTCCAATTGCAGCGATTTCTGTGTCGTCTCTGCATGGTCTTCTTTCAATGGTAGCTCTACCACTGATCCGAATTCGTCGTCCTCTTCCACGATGAGACCACACGATAATGTTCTTGCGATGAACTTCCTCATTTTGTTGGCATGGACGATTCGTCGGCCGTTTTCATTCATGTCCACCAGATACGAATACTTGGATCTTCTTTGGAGCACTGTGCATGGACCATGCCATCGTGAGATCAATTTATTGGTTGACGTTGGATACAGGACGATGACATTTTCTCCTGGTTCGAATTCTTTATATTTTGCTTTCTTGTTATAATGGTCGGCATGCTGTTTTTGCTTCTCCAATTTCTTTGCATTTTCCACCTGTTTTTCATCATTCGTATTCTCCGTAAACATTTCTCTCATGCTCGTACCGATTTCCACATCGCTCCCCGAATCTTCACTATCATTTCGTTCACATGCAGCCATCTCTTCTTCATTTTCATTGTTCTCGGGTGTTATTCCTTCGTCATCTTGAATGCTGAGTTCATCTTCGCTGTCCGTGTCATCTTCTTGCGAACTTTCGTTTATCATTTCATCTTCTCCGCCTTCGACTTCTGCTCTCCGACTTTGTGCTCTTGTAGTCACATTCGCTTGTAGTTCCCCTTGCAATACATTCACTGGTGGAATCTCTTTCAATTCTGCAATTATCTCCGGATGTAGCAAGAATTTTTCCCTGTTTTCTTTGCACAGATCCGCTGGAATGCTGGCACACACTAAAGTTAAATATGGCGCGATATTTATTGTCCTGTCCTCTGTAGCTGTTCCTTCGTTACGACCGCTCATCCGCACTTCGATTTTCACCAACTTAGCTGGAATCGGCTCTCCGGCTACACATTGCAAATGAACTCTGCCGATTTCTTCTACTGTCGTTCCTTTCAGTAGTTCCTCGTTGATTATAGGTATCTCTGTTCCAGAGTCACTCAATGCTTTGACTCGCATAGGCTGACCATCATTTCCACGTATTTCTACCGTCACATGCTGCAATGCAATCTTCTTTATAAGTGAAAAATCATCTTTACTTTGTATTATAAACCGTGGTGTACATTTCATCACCGACTTCACTTCCGTTTCTCGGTTGTATTGTTCTTCCCAACCAGGAGGTGCATTTATCACTTGGATCTGGTTTACTCTCAAATTCTCTGCACTCCTACTAAAGCTCTTTCTCAGATTTGCCGCTCCTGGTGCTTGACAATTTTTTATTAGGTGTTTGTCAGAATGACAGTTGTGGCAACGTTTCTTTATAAAGCTTCTTTGCTCATTGTTCTCCCACTTGTTGTACGGCGTGTATGATGCATTACTTTCTGTTGGGCGTCCCAGCGGCGGAGTTCGATTGTAGGCTTGTCTGTCCCACGTTGACTGTTGTTTATCTTGCGACCACTGCTTTCCAGAATAACTATCTTTCTTTGCATCATTACTCTTGGCTTGGCTTCCGGTGTCTTTGCTATCCTTGTTCCACTTGGGTTGCTTTGGACTATTGTCCCATGACTCATATTTCGGCTTTTCTTGAAACATCACACCAATCCGATTGTTTACATGTATGTCTGCGAGGTCTGCCACGTCACTGGCTTCCAAGCATTCTGTGCCCTCTTTTGCTAAGACAAACTGTAGTGGACCTGGTGGTAAACATTCTTTCAGCTTATCCGCCACTAACAAATCAAACAGCTTCTCGTAGTCTTTGTCCACTCGTCTACTTCGGACATAATAATTCAACAGGTTCTTCAGCCTAGCCGTGAACATCGTATACGTTTCTTCGACTGTCTTTTTGGCATCTGCAAACCTTGACCTGTACTCACGAGCTGTTAACTTGAATTCCTTCAACAAATGCTCTTTCACTGCATCGTATTTATCTAAATTCTCAAATGACAATCGATTCAATACCGTTCGCGCTCTCGAGGTCATCAATGGCAACAACAATTTCACCCAGTACTGCTTTTCCACAGCGAAGCTATTGAATGCATTTTCAACTGTTTCAAAATATAATGGCACTTCCATCATATCATACGGCATCTTCGGTAACACATGTTTCATTGCATCACCTATCTTCTTAATCTTTGACACCATTGTCTCACTTTCTCTAAGCCTATTTTGTTCTGATTCCTCACGGATTCTTCTATCGTCTTCGTCTTTCTTCCTCAGTCTATTTTGATCTTCTATCCTACGCAGTTCTTCTTGTTCAATCTTCTGCTGCAACAGTTCTAACTGCTTTCTGCGTTCTTCTTTTTCAATAGCCATCTCATGGAGTTGAGCTTCCTTAATAGCAAGTTTCTTTTGTTCTAATTGCATCTGTTCTTCTCTTTCTCCTTCTGCTTTTTCCAAATTGTCTTTTTCGGCTTGAAATTCTTCCTGACGAATTTCTTCTGCTCTCTCCAGTTCTTGTAAACGCATCTTTTCTTTTTCTTCCTCACGAGCCTTTTTGTCTTCGATCTGCTGCTTTCGTATTTCTTCATCGCTTTTTCTTGCTTTTTCGTACTCTATCATTAACTCCGTCCGTCTCCGTTCTGATTCATCACGATCGAGTCTCATTTGTTCTAGTTGTATCTGGAACTGCTGCCTCTGCATGTCTATCTCTTGTTGTCGCAATTCTTTCTCTTCTTGCTTACGTTCTTTCTTTTCTTGGCGCCGTCGCTCCTCTTTCTCCTTCTCTTCTTGGCGACGTTCCTTCTCTTCTTGGCGACGTTCTTTCTCTTCCTGTCTACTCATCATCATGAGTTGTAGCAACGCCTCTATAGACATAGGTGGCTGTGGCTTCTCAACTGGCTTTTCTTTAGCGCCTCCAACAGCACCTTCTTCTTCAACTTCTTCCTTTGCCCAAATCTCAGCCAAAGTTCTCATCAAATGTTCCCTCGACATCTGTTCAACTTCTTCTGCGTCTACACCTGCTTCAATTAATAATTTTACTAATCTCTCCGAAGACATCTTTTTAATAGCTGCTTGCTTTTGCTCCGTAAGTTTCTCCATCTTACTTCTTTACTTTACTGATGCTAGTCGATAAATAGTAGGCTACTCTTCAAATGTTTGCAATTGACTGACTTCAATTCTTTAAGCAAACTTCAATAGACAAGCAAGTTTTTCTACCTCGTAGTCGTTGTGTTGTCGTTTCTCACGTGTGCTCGGCTCCTCGATAAATGCACAGCGTCCGTTCCTAGACGTTGTGGAGGACGTTGATTGGATAGAATCCCTCCGTTCGTAACTAGGATCGTTCTCCTGCAACTTGGATCGTTATCCCACCGCAACGACACCAAATGTGATAAATCTCCTTGTGATCACCTCCTCCTATCAGTCTCTTCGGAAGCTTCTTCGTATAAGTTCGTGGTAGCATAGGCCTATCCCTAGATAACTGTTTCATTAGCTAAATGGCTAGGTAAAGAATCTACAGACTTTCACTGTTTTGTAACCAACAACGACGACGTGTTTAAGTCTTCTTATTATACTCCAAAATCCGATGTAAAGTAAAACGATCAGCAACAACACAACAATGACTACACTTGCATTATCATAACAACTACACGACTACTACCTTTATCAGTCTACTCTATCGCAACTCAACAACAACTATTACAGCCTATCTCAACGGCTCTCAACACACAACACTCCTTCTTCACTTCCACTCCCTTCTTGTACACTCAACGTACGCTCGTCTAGACATCACGCGCTGTCCAGTCAATCACCTGTCCAGACGCCGCGCGCCAATTTGCGGCTGACCTACCTGCATAGCTGTACGACAATCGTCGTGCACTGATTAAATTAGCTGACAATGATGATGACGATTATGATGATGATGATGATGATGATGATGACGATTATGATGATGATGATGATGATGATTACGATGATTATGTGCATATGAAATGAAGAAACGGATGACGATTAGATCAACCGATGTTATCGAGACGATAATGATGATGAGAGCAGTGAGTGAGAATAACTGCACAGCGCTCGTAAGTAAGTCGGTGCCCTGCGCTTGGCCTTTTCCTATAGTGGCGCTCCATAAATTTGGAGATTGAGATTACGATTACATGAAGGATCTGCGCAAGTTTCCCACACTGCAGTCACTGGCTGAGACGGAGATTGGAACCCGGTCACTTTGCGCATAACGACTAGTAACTGGTCTACAAGTCTAAAGAAAATGGATCATATACAGGGTGCGCCAAAAAAAGACCCCCTTAAGATTTTTGCCAATATCTTGACCAGGGGTGGTCTTTTTGGCGCACCCTGTAGTGGGGTGGTGTGTCGGAGAAAGATGCTCGCCACTTACGTCCTTGCCTTGGACAGTTTATCGACGGCCGAGAATCGCTGAATGGACGGTTGTGAAAGACCGTACCAGTTTATCCAATTAATTGCCATTCCAATGGCGATGCTCCAGACGGTGTTGCGCTCTCGCGGGTCGAAACTGACGCTGTTCAATGCAACAGAGCAGGCATGACTTCTGTTTAAAAGAAAACCTCAGTTAAGGGAATACGAAAAGATGTCAACAAAATTATAGTTTACAACAGCGACAAACTATGATCATGACGGTGATGGTGACCATGATTATTATGACAACTCGGGTCATTCATTCTGTCTATTCATTATTCAATAGGCCTATATGAAATAGAATGGGGCCTCTTCAAGGGGCCTACTTAGAGGCGCTCCAAACCAGTAGCGTCGCTACACCAGTACGCGGGAGATGGCATCAGCGTTCTCGTCGCCTCCCCTGTGAGTACCCAGGAGACTGGGGAAACCAATGATGCCGCTCGCTGACCGAATCCAAAAAGAACAGGATCCCGGTCCAGTCGCTTTAACCAGCCAACCAGTACATGGCAAAGCAAAACCCTGGTAAAAAGTATTTACCCCGGTGACTGCCCTGCCAGAATTTCTGCCCTGCTAAAAATAATATATGTTCGGGGCATATTTGTTTCTTATAATTGCGTTCCACAATCTGCAGTCCGATTCTCCGTCACAACGTCAGTCGAAAGTTTCGAATAACATCACCTTATAACTCCATCGATCCATAGGCTTACGGGAGTTTTCACCAGTGTGGGGGCAAAGATTCAACTTCTGTCCGAAAAATTATTCCGGGGAAAAGTTGTTGACCCTTTTTCTTGCCCGAAAGTTGTTTTTTTTAGTCGTTCGGGGTTGTCTTTTCCCGAAAAACTAGACTTGCCCGAAAGTTGCCCCCCCTGCACCCCCCGTCTCGTACGCCTATGCATCGATCCATCATAGCCGACGATATCTTTATTGATCATCAATAACGTCACTTGATATCTTTATTGATCATCAATAAATGTCACTTGATATCTTTATTGATCATCAATAAATGTCACTTGATATTTTTATTGATCATCTAGGACAGTTTTGCTGTCCGACCTTTATGGCGCCAGTGGCCCCATAAATATTAAAGCAGAGGACCAGTACACTCATAAGGAACGGCTAAAATATTTTATTGACAGTAACTATCAACTGTATTGGAATATTTTATCATTGAATGATAATAATGAATAGGCCTAATGAATAATAATGATTAATAGTATGCATAGTTTGCATACACATGTCATTTTTGTGGGCTTTACAGTGCACATGAATTCACCATAAAAATTGTAAGACTGGTCGTGTTTATCCGAGCATTTATTTATTGCAGCAATTATTTGCTTGCAATTTCGTCCCCAGGTCAGAGAAGTGAGCGGATGGTCAACGACGATAAATATTATTATTGCGTTGAATATGGTGACTAAGATGCATATAACAACGAATGACGACGATGGCGATTATTATGGTGAGAAAGATATCGTTTTAACGACGACGACGACGACGATGACGACGACGACGACGATGACGATGACGATGACGATGACGATGACGATGATGATGATGATGATGATGATGATGACGATGACGATGACGATGACGATGACGATGACGATGACGATGACGATGACGATGATGGTGATGATGATGATGATGATGATGATGATGATGACGATGATGATGATGATGATGATGATGACGACGACGATGATGATGATGATGATGATGATGATGATGATGATGATGATGATGATGATGATAGTTACTTAGCCCAGACGAGTCGACCTTCTTCCCCAGCCAATCGGAAGACGTTTGATATTCCACCAACGACAATCAACCCCTTCGGAAAAAACAATCCAGTTCACTTGGATTATTTTACTTTGCACTTAGTCGCATTAATTTTCATGTCGCAAGTTTGTACGTCTTACCCATAATAATTTGTTGAATGAAAGAAACCCAGGTGACACACTTCACATGAGTAGGCCTACATAAAGAAATGGTAATAACAGTACTTTTAGTGTCGGTCATTCAGTTAGGCATAAAGTTGAGGGGGTGATTCTTCTCCACGTCTCTGCAGAATTTTTATTGATACACTACTATTATAGATAATAATAATTGTCGATCCAAAGACGGCGAAAATAGTGTGAACACGTCAGAAGATTTGTCGTTTCCAGAGTATCACGTGATTGAAGGTGGTCCTCTCCCTCCGTCCATCCCTTTCTCTTCAATCACTTCATCTCTCCCTATCAGCCTATGTCGAATTCGCGCTCGTTGTGACCGTTTATCTTGTAGCCCCAAGCGAATGGACGCTAATTATAGCTGAGGGCACGATAGGCCCTAAATGTTGCTTTCATGACCGACCGACTGACTGACTGACTGACTGTTGACTGACCGAAGGACATTATTTTTGTGTTACTTAATTAATATATTATGTTACTTAGGCCTACTCACATCAGTTGATGTCATTAACAGAAAGCAAAGCAAGTCACTTGAGGCATCGCTATCGTCGCTACCTTGACTAAAATGGCAACCATTCCACCGATCATGACGAGGAACTGAAAGACATCCGTCCATATCACAGCTCGCATTCCACCCTACAATTGTAAAACATCATTCAAACATCACAAACAATAATTATTGGCAGTTTATTGAGACTTGCGTGTTAGATATGCGTGTGACAGGATCCGTTACAAAAATATTATGTAGAGCGTAAGACCGTTGCCTATCTTCCCCTAGGGTTACCATGCGTCCGGGTTTCCCCGGACATGTCCTCTTTTTTGGCCCCTGTCCGGTGCGTCCGGGGAGCTTTCGAGAAATATGGCTTTTGTCCGGGTTTTTCCCGCCTGTGCCCCGATCGATCGATCTTACCTACTTTTCGGAAAAGTAAGTCTTTTCCGTGTTAGTATACTATTCTCAAGGATTCTGTTCTGTGAATTAAACGCGCGTTTCAGCAATATTTAGGTCAATGGTATGGGTACCATTAGACTTCCGGTCTCTGAGGCGTGTTTTTAACGCATAAATATAACGTTAGGTACACTGTACAATGTACATAATGATAATGGTAAATAAAATAATTAATGTTTTCAAATTCACGAAGAAATTGACATAAAAAATGCCGAAACGTAAGTGTTTATTTACAGACGCACTGAAAGCGTTTTCTCAGCAGCCAGCCTAACTTGTTGAAGGTCATCAGTTTTGGGGCTGAGCCCCAAGCGCAGTCTATGGTAAGTAAGTATGTACGTTAGTAGGAATTCACTGTTTTGTTTCTGTGTACAGTCAGTGACAGACTGACAGTAATGTAATGTGTACTGAACTGAAGTACTGAAAACTCACTCAATAATGTTTAAATTGAAACCATGTACATATTTTGTGTAGTTTAATGGGAGTTTTTGTACAACACTTGACATTGGTGTAGCCAGTGCTTAAAGTGTAACAAAAGAAGTGCCAAGACGCTGTATTGTAGCCTAATTGGTCGTCAGTGGCGGCGCCGAAGGCGCGAAGTTGCGAGTGCCGAAGGCACGAAGCCCGTCCCGACTAGGGGGTTTGAGGGAGCGTCGTAAGCTCCCCAGCGGGGTCTGGGGCGGAGCCCCAGCGACCAGCGCATTTTTGGCTGTGTCGACCTCAAATGGAGCCATTTTTAGTCTCTTTTTTGTCAGCTATTTGTGAATGATAAAGTCGCAAAAACTTCAAAAATAAGTGGTTTTTTAGTGTCGCAAGCTACCAGGATAACAATAGAAATAAAAATGTTAGTGTAAAAGAGAAAGGTTTTTGTCTTTACCGTAAGCTCCCGCAGTGGGGTCTGGGGCGGAGCCCCAGCGACCAGCGCATTTTTGGCTGTGTCGGCCTCAAATGGAGCCATTTTTAGGCAGTCATGGCCGGTCGTCCGTAACTGCATGGACGCCGTCCATGCAGTCATGGACGACCGTCCAGGCAGTGCTGGCCAAATAAGTGGCAGGACGGCGTCCAGCCTCGAAAATAAGTGCCTGGACGCCGTCCATGACCGTCCTGGCACACTTTAAGCCCTGGGTGTAGCACTATGAAGCCATGTACATAATTTTGGAGCGCGGTACGAGATGATAACCGGATGAACATTTTATGTGTCCTCTTTTTCACCTGAGCACTTATGGTAACCCTATCTTCACCTAGTCGTTACCTTTTCGTTTAGTTTTTAACCTTGCTACTGACTGATTAACTGTTTGAGATATTAGAATAATTAGATAAATGATATATCGAATGATTCTTATCATGATGTTGGTTTATTCGTGAATATCATTCATACACCAGTCCTGTTGGCTCAGTTTTTATTAACAAGATTTTTATTCAATCAATTAATCAGTGTTGATAATTCTGCAAACGCCCTCATGGCTATCTCGAGATTCCTACAGCTACCAAAAAGGCAAAGTAATGAGAAAGCAATCGATAGGCAGACATGATAGTTAAATGTCCAGAAAGCTTGACTGTTTTGGGTTTTTAATTGAGACTACGAGGAAGGCAAGGAGAAAGATGAGGGATCCGGGAAGGATTTGCTGTCAAGAGCAGTGTTTTCAATTCCGAATTGAATAGTAAAAATAAGTAAGTTCCTTGCAATGGATCAGCTATAATATTATATTCATCGCAATTCTGGCGGAGGTCTACAGTAACTGTTGATAACTTAATTTGCTAGGTTAGGCCTACCTATAAATTTTTCAAAGGTACTTACGAGAGCTGTATATGCCACCGATACAACCGCCATAACTGGGATTGAAACGGAAAGTGGCAGACCAGTGGCTGATCAAAGAATGCAAACCAAATATTTACTTTTCCATTATAATTCTGATGGTTGTAATGATGTCGGTTTTTAAACACCAAACTGTATTAGCGACAATGTTGATGGTTGTGATTAGCCTATTATGCTATTTATTCGTTTCTTGGTAAGACATAGGCCTATTGTGGGGTGCGGTGGTATTAATAGTGGGTATGTTCGTTGCCTTGCAGCCGAACTAATGCAGGTTCGAATCCACCTCAAGTCACCGCGTAGGGACCATGGGCAAGTTCTTCACTCGCAAATGCTCGAGCGCTTCGGCGTGAAACTCCGATGCAGTGTCCGCGCTCAAGTCGGGACAGCGTCTGAGCAGGGAGTTTGAAGGGGCGCTATAGTACACATACATACAAACATGCAAACAAACTGATAGATCTACACACCGCTATTCGGCACCAAAAAAATTGATCACATGAAATAATGAATGACTTTTAAATTGTCTTTGTCCATGTCTGTTGAAGTTATCTTAGGACGAATGCAGGAAATTACATAAATTACATAGGGAATGATTTAAGACGACCTGTATAACGTTTTTGATATAATGTGATAATGAGAAAAGATAATTCCTAGAATGAGATTAGAATCTGATAATAATAGCCTATTCATCATCTTTAATGAGCATAGGGTAGCTGATTGTTGTAGTTGTTGTGAATCTCATTGAGTTGAGAGTGGAGATTAAGTTAATGAATAAATGGCAGCAACATTGTTTGGTGATAATGACGAAGAGCATAAGATTGTAATTACCGGATTCGAGAGCTGCTGACGGCGCATATATCGACACACCCATGTACAGGACCTATAAGAAGAAACCAACCGCAGATGAACTCTTTCACGCGATACCAGCAGTATCTCGCCGTGCTTCGTCGTTAAGTCTGCTACGAGTAAATACAGTAGGCCTATATCCCTTACCGCTGAAAAGATTCCCAGCGAAGCTCCAAATATCCTGATGCTCTTCGACATGAATCGCTTTTCCAAGTACTGAAACATGTACAGAGGAATTGTTGACAATAATAATTGTAATGATAAATCATTATAAGAAACGCAGAATCCCGTCATAGCATAACGCACTCAATC